>ML805832.1:80184-126848 GCA_009831015.1 Picea engelmannii | reverse complement strand
TTATTGTAACAGAGCGCTGCTCGACTGGAGGTTTCCCCCTCGAAGAGGCCTGTGAACATTGCTATCTGAATCAAAGTGTTCTTTCTGTTGCTATTTCGTATATCATTTCTGTGTATTGTGAAGATTATGCTGGATATTTTACTTTTATTCTGTCATTTCTAGCATTTCATTTCTGTTCTGCATATTTTATATATCTGGTATCTTGCAGATGCATACTAAATATGAAGTGAATAATTTCTCTAGAGCAACTTTTCTCTCGAAGTTGAATTCTTCTCCTCTTTTCCATGGCTCGGATTTGGTCCATTTGTAGCCTTCAAGTGGAACTGAAGGGTCGATTCAGAATGTTTCTAGTATATGTAAGGTCAAGGATCATGGATCTCATGACGTGACATGGAAACCCAACAACATTTTTAAATTTTGGGCACAAATATCGATGTACGCGGGATGTAGTGGTGCAACCTTCATATACGCATGTTGTAATATAGGTAGGGCACGTATATGTGGAAAAATAATGTTTTTAGCTATGGGATTTGCAAAAAGGGGGTTTAAGTCTGCATAGGGAAATGGAAAAAGGCCTTATGTGTAATTTTGCATAGGGTGAGGCAAATCTTGCTATAACACCTATCACTCATGTTCTAGTCGACAATAGAAAATCGAGTACACCAAACCTAGTTGCAAACAACATTAATCCCAACACTTGAACAACCAACAATAAGTATAATGTGTCACAGCCAAATAGATCGACAAAAAAACCTAAAATGCATGCTTTGGATTACAATCTTACTGATTATCTAAAGAAAACTAAAGCTAATATCTCTTTGTTCGATATTTGTACACTTCCTCAGTAGTGTGGTCTACTTCTTGACACTTCCAATCCCGATAACTCTCAGAAGAAGCCCGTTGTTGTAGTTGAAAACATTTCTAAAGTTGTTTAAGAAAAGGAAGAACATAAAGTTGAGATTAAATCTTCCATAAATGCAGCAGGTATAGGCGCACATTTGAAGTCTCGGGTTCCCCCTTTTCTACTAACATATGATATTTTAATTTTAATGTACATGGATTCTAGTGCTTCCTCAAATAGCATGCCATACTCAATATACCAGAGAATAAATGTTGTCCCACAATTGACTACCATGAGTATCATACAAATGGATAGGTTAGATGTTAAAGTAAGGGGTGAACTTAAATATGTTATGATTAGGCTTGCATCTGATCCTATAGTTCATCAGGTTATTGACATTGTTGTTGTGGATATTCTAGAAATCTATAGTTTACTATTGAGTAGGGACTGATCTACTAAGATTCAAGGTTAATTCTCTACAGATTGGTCCCACTTATGGATCTCATACAAAGGTAATCCAAATCAAGTATGGGTGGACAACAAGGCTCATATGAAGCATACTGTAATAGATCTAGAAGGTAAAAACAAGTTGGTTATCTTCGCCCATACGTTTTTGGGAAATTATTTTTTAGAGAATGATCATGGTTTTTATGAAGTGTAGTCATCTCCAATTCAGCCAGATATACAAGATGAACTCTTTCCATGCACTCATAATGATCCTTGTACTATATTAAATGACTTAGATTTTTGCACAAATTGAAAATATATACATACTAACATGTGGTCAATGTTCTTTGATGGAAACAGATCTCAAGAAGGAGCTGGGGTAGGATGTTATTGATCCAAAACAACATAAAACTCCCATATCCTGTCATCTTGAATTCAAATGCACCAACAATATCGTTGAATATGAATCCTTGGTCCAAGTTCTAATGAAGGCCATCAACCTTAAGGTAAAATACCTTTGAGTGTTTGGTGATTTGAAGATAGTCATTCAACGAGTAAGAAACACCATTCACTTCTTGTCTCTTCACTTTAAAAGTTATCAGCATGAGGTATGGAATTTTCTCTATTCTTTTGAAGCATTCAATATTACTTTTATACCTCGTAATCAAAACACCGATGTAGACAATTTAGCAAATGCAAAATCTAGGTTCATGCCCCCTAACGATGGTTTTTCTGTTGAAATAATTTTCAGACCTTTTATACCAGATAACGCAAAAAACTAGAGGGTATTCAATAAGGACACTCAAATTATAAATTTCCTTACCAACTTCGATGTGTTCCAGGACTCAGTGATATATGAAGAAGCACATGAATAAGATCTTCGAGACTACCGGGACAAATCAAGTAAGACTAAATCTAATTGCATCCAAAAAAATGTGTTCTCACTTGAAAATTTGTATGACTTAAAGACTAAGTTCAGAAGGCCTATGAACCCGAAAAAAATCAGCTCTACCATTATGCACTTTTTGGTGAATTTGGGGACCCTTAATGAACAACCCAAATAAATTAATTTGGGAACTTGATGTTCAGAGGAAGAAAAGCATACATTCACACAATTGTTCAAGAGATATCGTGATGTATTTTCTTGGACATATGAATATTTGAATACCTAGACACCCATATCATTCAACACGTGATTCCTATCAAGGAAGGTGTCAAGCCATTTCAACAAAAGTTAAGAAAAATACAGCTAACCCTTGAACCACTCATTCAAAAAGAACTAAAGAAGTTGTTAGATGCTCAGATCATCTTCAAATTTCATCATTCAACCTTGGTGTCTAATATGGTGCATGTCAGGAAGAAAACGGGGGAGATCAGAATCTACATAGATTTCCAAAATTTGAATCGAGCCTCCGATAAGGAAAACTATATATTTTCCCTATGGAACAAATTCTACAACTTGTCTCTAGTTTTGAAATGTTTTCTCTATTAGAAAAGTTTTATGGTTACAATTAGGTTCTCATAGCGAAATCAGACCGGTTAAATACCACCTTCAAGACAAAGTGGGGAACATATACATATCGCAGAATTCCTTTCGATCTAGTAAACGTTGGTGTTATCTTTCAAAGGTCTAATAGATCATAGTGCGGTGATCTATCTTGACGATGTCACTATTTATTCAAAACAAAGAACTGATTACCCCAAACATTTGAAGCATATATTCGAAAGATCCAAAAAATATTCTTTAAACCCCAAGAAGAGCATCTTTGTTGTTTCAGAAGGAAAATTTTTGGGGAATGTTATTTCAAAAGATGGGATTTCTATGGAACCAGAACGAACTAAAGCTATTATGAAAATCCCATCGCCACACAACAAAAGTTCCATGCAAACCCTTTTTGTAAAAATCAATTTCGTAAGAAGGTTTGTTTTAGATTTTGTTGAAATTGTTAAACCATTTCAATGGATGATCAAGAAAGACGTGCAATTCAAGTGGACATCCATTGAAAATGAGGCCTTCAAGAATATCAAGGTCACCATAGTAGTTTCACCTTCTTTACAAAGTCCAAACTTCACTAGGGAATTTGTTTTGTATACTTTTGCCTCTAACCATTCTCTTGCAGCAGTTCTCACTCATAAGGATCAACAAGGGAATGTGTACCCCATTGAATTCGTGAGAACTAGGCTACAAGGTGTTGAGATCAATTATCCACTGGTAGAAAATCAAGATTTTTTGTCTACAAAGCCATTAAATAGTTCAGGCATTATGTATTGAAGAACCATACCAAGGTGATCGTCCCTCACCCAGAGGTCAGATCTCTCTTTGTGCAGAGGGAACTGGGTGAGAGGCAAGGAAATTGGATGACTACTTTATAGGAGTATGACCTTGAATTCAAACCAGAAAATATTGTTAAAGGTAAAGGCATATGTAATTTAGCAACTAGAATTGTAGATTTTGAAGATCAAGAAGAAGATGGATGGAAAGAGGAAACAACCCTATATACTCAACAAGTTCCTTACATTCCATTGGTTGAGAATTCATGTTACAATGACCTCAAGTACTATATTTATCATGACAAAACTCTTGACCATCTCAATGCCAAACAAAAGAGAGTGCTAAGGATGAAATTCACACAACATCAGTTGGTCCATGGTATCTTGTTCAGAAAAAATTATGAGAGAGTCCTACAACGCTGTGTTGAAAAGAAAGATGTTGAAAAATTTCTTAAATACATGCACGAAACACCAACTAGAGATCACTTTTTTGGAGACACCACTTCCTACAAGATATTGAGAGTTGGGTACTACTGGTCGAAATTATTCAAAGATGCTCGTGCCTACACTCAAGAGTTTGGAAAGTTTCCAAAATTCCACTGAAAGAGAGCACAATGAACTTGTTCTTCTTTATATTGTTGTTGTTGAAGAGCCCTTCGAACAATGGGGGATGGAAATTATCAGTGGGATCAACCCTCACTCATCCAAGCAACACATGTATATTCTAACTGCTACTGATTATTTTACACGGTGGACTGAAGCAATACCACTAACCAAAGTAAATGAAGAAGTGGTAATAAATTTTCTTTAATAGCACATCATAACCATGTTTGGAGTGCCTAACTCTCTTGTGTTTGATAACACAACCTATTTTTCATTGCTTAAATTGATTGATTTTTATTTGGAAAAGGGGATCATGCTAAAATATGCAACCAATTATTACCCTCAGGGTAATGTCCTAGTTGAATATACAAATAAGAATTTTATCCACATTCTTAAATGAATTGTAGTCTACCAACAAAGAAACTGGAATAACGCACTACCCAATGCCATCTAGGTTGATCGTGTCACCCCCAAGGCTTCCATAGGGACCTCTCCTTATTTCCTTGTCTATGGGTATGAATTTATCCTTCCTTTTGTTGTTCCTAAGATTAAACTTAAGTCTCAAAGAATAATGTCAGGCATCAGGAATTAAGGAAAGTTGGTTTTAAAGGCATTTTTTCTTTTGTTAGTTGGGTAAGAGTTAAATCCTCAAATGGAATTAATATTTTAACAGGTAGAGGTCGTATTTCGTCGTCTGAGTCAATTTATCAAATTGAGAGAGGAGAAGAAAATTACAAAACTATTAAAAAAAATAAGGCATCAATGACATAAGAGTCTTACCTTGTTTATAGTAGAATAAAATGTATAATGCTCTCCTGAAAGGATATAAGATATAGTGATCCAAATAACAGGCAGGTCTTGTATTTGTTGATAGCAAATACAGAGGAAAAAATACTTGCTAATCAAATACTAAATGAAATGTAATCATAGTAGTTGTTGTACTAAATTGTAGTCATTGACTTGTTCAAGAGTAACTTAAAGAGAATAGAAGATATGAAACACAAAGAGGGCACATAACTCAAACAACACAAAATTTGGAATCCATGTCTGCACTTGTATTAATACTCACAAAGGATGAGTTTTATCGGTTACAATACGACAAGAAGCAACTTGTTTCCATTCTTTGAAATATGTATTTATACAAAAAGTTCTCAACCCTAAGCGGTTCGAATTCCTCTATTTCTAAAATATTAAATTTAAAGAATATGAAATTTGAAACGTTTTGCTTGCATTTTTGTTGGTATCCTCATTATGTTGGAAGAGGCGTTTTTCTCTCTAGTTCTCCAGCTCTAAAACAGATAACGTACATAGGTTATCTCATTTGTTTCCAGAGGTGATACCTTTTCCTTGCTCAATACATTTGATGCATCTACTCACAAATTGTGCCACCAGCGTGGAGGGCTCTGTTAAGTTATTAGCCTCAAAAATATATAATTTATTTTCCAATTGAGGCAATCTTTCTTCCATTCGTCTATCTTCTGAAACTATAGACTGTAATTGCAGACTAGGCTTCACTAGCCATCTATTTATCTGAATAATGTCAACCTATTTTATCTGTGAGATTTCGGCATAAGCCTCTTCCATATTCGTCTTAATGTCATGTTGATGCTTTGTTATGTCAATCTATCCTAGTACTCCAGATCTATCTTCTTTATCAAGGCCTAATGATTCTTTATTGAGTGAGTGGAAAGCCTCTTCACAAGACTCCTTCACTTCCTTAGCCATTTTCCTACTTTCAACTATGCTAGATTCCCATGTCTTTAGTATTATATCACCTCTGGTCCATTCCGAAACAAACAACCTGGAAGCCATAGCTACTCCTTCTTTTGCTGACGACACAACTGCTTCTTGGAAGATAGTCCGAGAAGCAATAGCCTCTCTCTCTCTTAAATAAATGTTATTTAATGCTTGACCTATCACCTAAAAATGATCTTGGACAGTTTCAACCTTAGTGAGAAGTATTTTTTGTGTTGCTTCCAGTTCCTTTCGCACTTCCAATGCATGAGCTTGGAACACTATTATATCTACAACCATGTTCTCGGTGGAACTGACTTTGGCATGTAGTCGTTTTACCAGCTCATCCTGCTGGGTGGCCCGTCCTTGGCTCACTTGTATATTCCTGTGCATATCCTCGAGGATGGATTTGAGCTACTAGATTTCATGTTTGTCGCTGGCTCTAATATGCTCGAAGCCCGTGTTGACCCCGCTCCGGACATTCTTTTCTACAGTCTTCATTTGATTCTGCAATTGGCTTATTTGCAGATCTTTCTTCTTCAGTCGTTCTTTTAAATTTTCGACTGAAAACTGGTTGGTTGTTGCAAAATCCCCCAGTGAACCTGCTACTTCTTCAACAAAGTCTACCTCCTCCAAGGCTTTTCCACCAATTATCACCCTGTGTCTTTTGACAGTTGAACCTTCTTTTTGGTGCATTTCTCTCTTCACTACAACCTTCCTTTTCTTGCTGAAAAAAAAATTGGAAGGAAGCAACTCTTCAACCGAAATGGGTGTGAGGTCCTCTATGAATACTACCTCTACATTTGGATTCCCTCTGGTGAATTGTAATGGTGTGATGAACTGGATGGGGTTGTCGATTTCAATGGACGACTATTTCCTGACCGCATTTGTAGTTGATTTATCTGGTGTAAACAATTGTCCTTCTTCTCCCTCCTTTGTCAGTGTCTCTTCTTGATCTTTGGCTTGGTCACTTGATACATTTGTCGATGGGATATCTTCTTTCTGATTCGACACCTCAGTCTTCTCCAAACTTTCCCAGGATTCTTGTCTGCTGGAGCTTACTGCTTCTGAGCCTCGAGTCTCTGTTTGTTGTGCAGCTGGAGACGTCGGGGTTCCTCCTTGTAACACTTTAGGGAGGATAGTTCTTCGGTGCCTCTGGAAGTCATAAAACTCAATCATTTTATAGGGTGACAAAGCTCAAACCCGACTCAAGACCTCTGGATAGGATCTCGCTCCTCAGAAAATCTCGTCTTGAGGAAAATCTTCGTGTTCATACCTTTTCAAATTGCAGATGGCCATGTGATTACCCATGACCTTCTGCAGGTCATGCTTCTTGAATTCAATTTTGACCAGCTTTATTTCTTCCAATGCCACGGCCTCCACTTTTGAGTGACCGAAATCCAGTAGAGAAAATGTACCAATCTGCAGGGGAAAAGAGGGCCATACATTTTTCTGTACTTCTTTGAGCTCCTTACTAATACCACTGAGCACAGTTTGTCATGAAACCTCTCGGCACACTAGTCGGTATGGTAACAATTGCAACAGAGCATATGGAGAAACTGAACATCCAAAAACCCTAATATAGGATAAGTGTTCCTCGATGTATCAATCTGCTATTTTGCCCAGGTTAGTCACAATTTTTTCGGAGATTCTAGGAGGTGGGTAGCCATATATGGCAGTGTGCATCGACACCACTACCCAGTTATAGATCTCATAAAATAAGTATTTTACTTTTCTTCCCAAAGCTTCAAATGATAAATATGCATGGGTTTGACACTATTTGGAGTCCATCTCCAGTCCATCAGCGGAAAAGGCGTTATGAAGCAGAAGGCGTCCATAATATAAACTGACATGAAAAATTGGGTTGGTTTCACCTTGGCTCTTAGTGACTGATATCTTGCAATCTCTTGGACCAAACTGTCTGACAATATTTTGGCCCAATCAAAAGAGTATCCCTCTGCTACTGAGTGCATAATAGGTACCCACGGAAAAAACAAATGGGTTGTGTTTTCCTTCTTGTAGAGCCTACACATCATCATTTCTATGTACATTATGTGAGGTTCTAGTGCGGAAATTGGGTATATACCATTAGAATCAGCTCTGAACTTCTCGGGCTGAGAATATCGGTCTTTAATTAAATAGGGAAGGTTTTTCCCGTATTGGTCGCATTCCTTCTTGTTAAAGTCTACTAGGAAATTTGCATTGTAAATGAAATTGGATACCGGAGACAATTTGTACATCACCTGTAGATGTTCTGGCCTGAAAGACCCAATTGCGACCTTTTGTGAATTGAAAATAGTCCTGGTTGGGATATCTACGTGGTCCAGCGCCCAACCGATCATATCATTGTAGGGCAAGAGCTTAGGCCTTGTAGCTATCTTATGTAGCTTTGACTAAGCAACAATTATGTATTTGGTAGATAGGTCCTCCTTCTCATTGTTGCTTGAATCATCCGGGCAATTTACCAATTCGTATTGTAAGATGTTGAATACTTGCGTCCAGGATTTGACGGTGTCTATGCTTCTGGGCGAGCTTTCAGAGAGAACATCTGTATTATGGCTTGAAATTTCACTGGTCACTTTAGTTTCTTTTCGTGGAGGCATGGTATCAGATCTCAGAGTTTTGTTATCTGTCACGGAAAATGCACAAGACTGATTATCTCTCTAAGCTAACTCTGCCAAAACGCGAATGTAATTAAGAATAAATAAATAAAAATATTCTTCGCCTTAAGCACATCAATTCGCGTATTTCTTCACTGACAATGCATTTCATTCCATTAATAAAAAGATTTGGGCGATAAAGCAGGATCTTATTTGAAATCATTTCCCTAGATCAGCTATTAATGCCATTAATGATCGATGTTTCATGATCGAGAAAAACATAGATAAAATTTGAATTTACCCGAAATGCAAATCAACAAAACTTAATCATGATATAAGATTGTTCAATGTGTTAATGAATCAAGTTTATTTTATTAATTAATCATGCTTGACCTTAATCCATTTCGGGGTTTCAGACCTCAAGTTAACATATACTAGTTCGAGATATGTTCTCCGACTCGCGAAATCATGATTGATTAATTAATATTAATCACTTTTAAACTTTTAAATAATAACGATTAACTTCTAGGGTTTCATGATTTCAGGTATCGATACTTTGGTTGTCATTCGAGGTAGGATCCCCGAAACGCGAAATTGCGATAATGTTTAAATATAGTTAATCATTTTTAATCGTTTAATTAACCCGATTTAACTTAATATAGTTTTGTGATTTCGTATATCGAGACTTTGGAGTTCTTAGATGTTGGAATGTTAGTAAACCCGACATTTCGAAGGTAGCCTTTAGTGATTTGACCTTTTAACGAGTGGACAAATCCATAAATTTTAAGGATTTCAGAGTGTTGGATTCAATGGAAGACTTCATCAATGGTGATATTCAAGTGCACGTTTGTCCTTATTTAAACAATAATGAAACTTATTTAAGTCTAAAGTTTAGAAAATATATATGTTCCAACATAGGCTCCATCTAGGGATCGTGTCTCCTTGAGAGTCATGAAGAACAATAGACCAAGTGCCTTTATTGGGTAAATGGAGTCATTATTGCATTTTGTGAAACATTTTTGGAAAAGGATCGGACTAAGAAAAGGGTTTAAATCGTAACTTAGAAAACCTTAAAAACACATCAAATCATGCCTTTTAGTTAGGCTATTTGAAAATTATCTTTCCTGAAACAATATTCATATTTGCTTAAGATAATCAAAACAACCTTAACCTATCTATCATACTTTGTTCGATCTTATTTGTGTCAAGGCAAAGTGATTTTAATGATTTAATTAGGGAGTCCTTAGCTGGCTTAGAATGTAAATGTTGTCGAGAGGAAGACTAACTACTAGAGTACATTATAATACATGTATAACAACCTTGCAGATATCATAGACATTGCTTCACTGCCAGCGAGCCTGTTCAGTACCCCAGTGAAGTTATATAATTCCCAAATTGAATTTCCTTTCACCACTTCATTTTGTGATCTTGCATTTAAATGCTTGAGATGAGGGAAATCATTTAATGAACTTCCTTTCATCATCTCTTTTTCAGACTAGATGGGGGAAATCATTTAGATGAATTTCCTTTCATCATATGTCTTATATATATATATATATATATATATATATATATAAGAATGAAGTGGGGGCAATCAATTTGTATGTCATATACCAGGGATGATATCTGCTTATAATTTAGCAACAAAGTTCTGTTAACTCACTTTGATTACTCTAGGTTAATTTCCTTCCGACCTTCAAGACACCTTCGCCTACAAGGATTTATTTTTTTTTACGGGGGATTTTTACTTTTCAGGGGATTGCCTTGAGTGAGATCAATCAGTTTGAATTTGTTAGAAAGGCTAAAGTAGTCAGGATTAACCTAGACATACTTTCTTCAAGTTAAATTGAGAGGTGCGTATAAATATTCGCCTAACATTACTTTGAGACATGTTTTTGAGTTTTCAGAGTTAAGGAAAAATCTTCTCTCTGTGGGGACCAACGGAGAAGATGAGAACCAAAGGGAACAGAAGCTTTAAGATGGGCAGATTAGAAAAATAAGAGTATTCAAAAATTCTATTGCGAACAGGATCAATATCACATAAGCTTTTCAGTGATATTTGTATTTCCTTAAACTCTTTTATTTGTATTTCTTTTTTATTTAATTTTCACTTAATTAAAAAAAATTATTTGATTTATTAAACATCAGAGAAAATTTTAAGATTAGTCTATAATTCTCACATTCCTCTTATTGTTGATTAGGTGACAATATTTCTATGAATGAGAGTTCTTTTAGATTTAGCTAGATTCCCCTGAAAACTTCAACTTGATTCAGTAGGTTTTAGAAGCTCATACCTTAAGATTTATTCATATTTTCAACTAGGCCGACTATTTATTTATCACCTGTTTTGGGAGCATATCGCTATTCTAAAATGTTTTTCTGATATTTCGACTATCATCCAGTATCCTGCAATAAAAATAAACGTGAGAGCTGTCAGATACTTCTCAAAAGAAATAGTAACTATTCCCTGTTTTTTTTATTTTCCTGTTTTCTTTTTTGAAAACAACAAACGTGTATGTATTTACAATTAAAGTAGCAACTTACCAAATAAATGAAAAAAATGTGAATCAAAGTAAAGAAATCAAACCGATATATACAATGAGAGTTTGGAAACAGTTTATTGCATAAAATGCTTCAGGTAACGCCCGTTGATAGGGGCGTTAAAGATTTTTCCATCCAGATTTTCCAATAAAAATGAATTCTTCCCTTCAGAAGTTGTGAACTTGAAGGGTCCACACCAGATATGGTCGAATTTGTCATGTTTTCCTTAGTCTTCCTTCGTAGCATCCCACTTTAAAACCAGGTCACCGGGAAGGAATTCCCTATCTTTATCTTTTTGGTCAAACAGGGATTTCAAGTTATCTTGATATTTCTGGAGCTTCTCATCTACTTCAGCCCTATTTTGTTGGACTTCAATCAATTGATTTGTCCTCCTGATGACGTGATTTGGATCTTCCTTGGAATCTTGCCAGAGTTTCATTATAGACAGAGCAAGATTGATGGGGAGAACAACATCGGTACCATATACCATTTGAAAAGGGGACATTTCAATTGATCTCTTAGTGCCTATCCGATTTGCCCACAAAGCATATTTCAAATGTACATGCTAGGATTTCTTATTTTCAGTCAGCACTTTTTTAATTATGGTGATTAGACTCTTGTTCGAGGATTCGACTAACCCATTGCCCTGAGGATAATAGGCTATGGAATGCCCTAGTACAATGTTGTACTTCTGACAGAAACTTACCAAAGCCATGGACTTGAAATCTTGGGCATCATCAGTAACTATCTTCCAAGGACAGCCAAATCTTGAAAAAATGTTTTCTTCCAATAAACCGATCACCACTATATCTGTTGCATTTTGCGTCGGAATAGCCTCTACCCATTTGGTGAAATAGTCAGTAGCGGTCAAAATCCACTTATGTTGTGCACTTGAATGTGGATGTATTTTGCCGATGAAATCTATACCCCATTGTTGAAACAAAGCTTATGTTTTGACTGGGACCAAAGGTAGTGTGTGAATCTTTTGCTTGCCTAAAAATAGTTGACAGGGATTACAGGCTCTAAATTTAGCGTTCACATCAGTAAATAGTTTCAGCCAATAATACCCATCTCTCAGGATTTTATATGTCATTGCTCTCCATTCATGATGCCCTCCACACACTCCTTCGTGGAATTTGTTTATTACCCTCTCCATTTCGGATTCTACTAGACAGCTTAATAAGAAACTCATAGGATCCTTCCAATATAGTTGACTATCCATGATACAATATTTTACTGCGTGCAACTTCAACATTCTAGATTTGGAAGGAGTCATGCCGCTCAAGCACTGCAGAATGAGAAGGTAGGAAACTATGTCTTTATACCAAGCTGAAGAAGAGAATTTCTCCTAGATTTGAGTCGTAGGTATCTGGTCATCGAAATCTTCGATATCTAGAATCTCTTCATAGGGTTGTAAATGATTTATCCCAAGTGCCTGGAAATATGATTCGGCTAGTAATTTAGCCAAACCCTGACCTTTGACCAGTTTGGTCGATTTTACTTCTAGGTCAAATTCTTGAATCTTGGCTAACCATCTGCCTCTTTTTCCATCACTATCTGGCTGAACTAATATGTCCTTGACAACACTAGTTGGTACATAGCCGATTACCTTAGAATGGAGCACATAAGTTCTGAAAAATTTGAGAGCTTTCACCATTGCATATGTTTTTTTTTCTAATATATCATATCTTAATTCAAAATCTATGAGACGTTTACTAAATAATGTTATTGGCTTCTCAAAAACTTCATCGTTCTTTTGTAAGAGCACGACCACGATAGTGTGTTCGGAGGCAAATGAGAAAATCAAGAATTTCTTCGTATAATCTGGACTGGCCAACATTGGTGCTTCACCTATAACTTTCTTGATATGTTTGAATGACGCTTTGGCTTCGGTTGTCCATTTAACTTCGTTGTCCTTCTTGAGCATATATGTAATCAATTTTACAATTTCAGCGAAGTTTGGGATAATTCTTCTTAAAAATTATTTTTTCCTAAAAATGATTGAATCTCTTTTCTATTCCTAGGAATATTGATAGTATCTATAGCTTCAACCCTTTTCAGGTTGATTTTTATTCCATTCCGCGATACTATGTGGCCTAAGAGTTTACCTTCCTGCATTGCAAAGTGAGATTTCTTGGGATTCGGAGACAAGAAAAAATTTCGACATTTCGCAAATGTCTGTTTGAGGTGTATCAGGTGCTCTACGTCAGATTTAGAAAACACAGTTAGATCATCAAGATAAATGACAACAAACTTATCTTTTTCGCCGACAAAGGCGACGTCTATAGCTCGTTGGAAAGTGGCTCCTGCGTTCATCAGTCCGAATGACATTTTGTCATACATGAAGGTACCCCATGGGGTGGTGAACTCGGTATTTTCCTTATCATCCTCATGAACTACAATTTGATTATAGCCTGAGAAGTCATCAATCATGGACATTCTATTTGCTCCGACCACTTTTTCCAATACGTGATCCATTTTAGGTAATGGATAATTATCCTTGAGTGATGATCTGTTTAAATTTCTAAAATCTACACAAAATCTGATTTCACCATTTTTCTTCTTGACCGGAACCAGATTGGCTACCCACTCGGAATATCTCATTGTAACAATTATCTTCGCATCCATGAGCTTTTTCACTTCCTTTTCTATCACAGGCAATAGTATGGGATTTATCTATCTGAGCTTCTGCCTGAAAGGTTTAACACCCTATTTTAAGGGAATTTTGTGTTCAATTACAGTGGTGTCATAAGTTCTTAATTCATCATAAGACCAGGAGAAAACATCCTTGTACTGATTGAGCAAATCGACATACTTTCTTTTCATTTCAGGGGGAAGATATTTAAATATTTTTACCAGCTTAGGAGTTTCCTTGGTACCGATATTACAATCTTCAACCTCTTCAGGTTGAGGCTGCAAAGTGGACTTCAAGGGAATATCATCATGATCGAATAATATTTCCAAAGGAATCATACCTTTAGGGATATGATTATTTTTCAGTACCAACATGCAGTGATTAGCGATCTTATCCTGGAACTCCTGGGTATCTTCACCTTCCTGCATAATCCAAGCAGGGTCATTCTGATTTTCTTGATCAATATGTGTTTCATAAAATTCGTCCACCATTTCTAGGAATTGCCTGATTTGCTCATCATATTCAAAGAATTTCCAGTGTTGAACATTATTTGGTATGGAGGGTTTGTGCCTCATTTCTATGTGATTCTTTAGTTTGAGGACAGTAGGAGGTACAAACGTTGCGACTTCTTTGGACAAAGAATCTTCCTGTTGATTCTCCATTCTGGGAATATGGTGGATACTAAATGATGAGAAAAAATTATCAATCAGATCCCAGACACAATTTATGTAGGACCTCAACCTTGGATGTTTGGCCTGGTATTGTTTCTTTATCTGTTTCACTATCAATTCCACATCACCATAAACTATCAGATTTTCAATCTTCAACTTCCTGGTAGCCTCTAATCCTAAAACCAGGGCTTCATATTCACATACATTATTTGTATAATCAATGTCCCATTGTAATCTGTAGGAAAAGGGAATAATGAACTCATCTTCGGGTGCCACAAACAACACTCTGGCTTCTGGTCCTTCACAAGATGAAGCACCATCGAAATACATTTTCCAAACTCCAACACTATTTACATTTTTATTTTTATTTTCTATTTTTTCTTTTTCTGTACAATGTTCTTCTATACATTCATCTAAATCATCATCAAGCGATAATATATAGTTTCCTAAATCCTAATCAACAACATATACAGCGTAATTATTCAAATTTTGCGGGTCACTTACAGTATATGCCAACCTTGTCTCTCTGTACAGGCGAGTGAACTGCCCGCCGAAGATCAGGATTGTAGTGTATGTCATGTCAAGTTGAAGGGATCATCCGAGTTTGGCACCCCAAGACCTGGATAACAACATGCAATACTTTGCAGGGATATTAGCAACAACCACATCCATCAGAATACTTTTCACTAGAATCTGTGCAAGATTAACCACTAAATATTTAATCATACTCATACATTTAACTTTTCTCGAATCAAAAGAATACAAATTTCTGTATGGTCTGGTAATTTCAAGGCCCAGTTTTTCCATAATAGCTTTGGGCGTCACATTGTGGGAGGCTCCAGAATCTAACATACAATTATGTAGAAGATGATCATGCAAAGTCAGTGTAATATAGAAAAGAGTGACAGAATCTCTGGCATTTTCAAAATGTGGACCAAACATTATAGTCGGTTTATCATATTCTAAATTTATAACATCTTCCTGACTTTCAATGTCTGAGAAATTGATCATTTTGGCAATTTATTTTCTATATGTATGGTTTTTTTCCAGTTCAACCAGAGGTACATGGATCTTGATTTTATTAATTTCGTTTTCTAGATTGAAACTCCTCATTATCCTTTCGGCTTCTCTGGCTGGGATTTCTATCTACTTTTTATATGATCTGTTAGTTTGTGTCGCTTTCATTTCAGTTGCTTTTTTGTTGGCAGTCTGTATTTCAGTGGCTTTCGTGTTGGCAGCCTGTATTTTAGCTGCTTTCATTTTGGCAGTCTGTGTTTCAGCTGCTTTCGTCTTGGCAGTTTTTGTTTCAGATGATGATTGAGCTGCTTCACTCGTTTTACTTATTTTCAAGATCTTCTTTGGTTGGGCAATTGTGACATTTTTATCTCTAGGCCTTAAATTATATTTTTGTTGAAGCTCGACCATTATATTATCGGGGATTCCTTGATAAGCAGAATCTTCTGTAATATTTATGCTACCATCATTAAATGAGCATTCTGCGCCTAAATACCTTTCATAATATTGCCTCGTCAAATGAGGTTCTTGATCATCATCGCTAAGATTATTCATGTCTTCCTCTAACTCCTCGAAGTTTCGCATGTCATCTCCTCCTATAAAATTTTTGTTTTTAAAGGGGGTCTGAATATTTTGATCTTCATTTTTTGATCTGTCTTTGTTGCGCTTGAGGGTTAGGATTTCTTCTGAAATCTTTTCTAGCAAACTGATCTGTTTTAGATTGGTCCAGTTCCATTCTCGAGATTTTGTTTGATAATTCTTTAATTATTTTTTCCATGGCATCCATTTTGTCTTCCGCAGACCTTCCAGATCCGGAAGGCCCTGCTTGTTCTCTGAATTGTTTGGTCTCTTTATTTCCCGTTTTAGTTTTAGATTTCAACTTTCCCGATGCCATCATATTTGACTCAATTTATATAGCATTGTCTTGCATTCTTGTAAGGTCTACAGATATCCTTTCCCTCAACAGTAAGGCAAAGTCAGGCTCTAAAACCCCAGCGAAAGTCACCTTTGCTGTAGGTTGGGAAGGTTTAACCTCAGCTAGAATTTTGTTATACAATTTATTAAATCTCTAAGTGAATTCGAGAAATGTTTCTGAATTTTTCTTTCTTAAATCTCTGAACTCTGTTAAATAATAAAGGTGATGCTTCCTCTCTCCCCATTGTCTGAGAAAGTCATTTTCTAACTCGTCGTATGTTCTTATAGAACTTGTTGGTATCCCTTGGAACCAGGTTCTCACCTGTCCTTCGAAAGTTTAATCTAGGAGTCTTGAATAAACATCTTCATGCTCAAGGCTGAGGATATCGACGAACTGATCGAAAAAATTTATGTGTTCAGTGGCAGTTAAGTCTCCCTCTCCTGTGAACTTTGGCAGGTTTTTCATATAGTTTTCAGGTAGATCATGGAGGGGAACTGGGAGGAATAAAGGAGCATACCTAGCAGCTACTTTAGAAAAAATTCTAGAAGGTGGGGGTGGTCCTTGACTGCCTCCTCCTCCTCCTCCAACACCCATCCCTCCTCCACCTCCGCCACCTCTGGCACCACCTGCTCCGATAGTATCCATTGATAATCTAGGGGATGAAACTTGGAGATTATAGAGAGGATTTTCAAAGATGTGTAGTGATCTTCTAGCTACTTCAGGATGAAGAGAAAGGGGTTCTGGGAACTGATCATCAGGAGATAGAAAATCGGAAAAGGGGGGAAAAGAGAGATGAGGAATAGGTTCTTTGGACTTGCAGGATATATAAAAAGGATATCCAACAGGAGTCGAATCAGAGTGTAAGGTATATTCTTCGAAACTTCAGGAAGCTGGAAATTTTATTTCAGGGACTGATGGAATATCAATCAAATCAAGTATCGAGATGGTTCTTTTTCCTTTATTAGAAAAGGAGGCAATTGAATCAGTTTCGGTCTTTATCTTGGGTAAAACCAACTCCGGGTTTATGATTCCAGCTTCAACTCTATCAGCCGATGTTTCTCCGAAATAGATTTGGGTGGAACCTTCTTGCGGAGTTAACTATTCAGATGGAACCTTAGCATTATACTATGTGGGTTTGGGTTGATAAACCTTACTTGTGGAAGTAGTGGTCTGCTTAAGGTATCCCCTTGGTTTTAAAAAACTTTCAGGGTCGGATACAGGCATGGTTTGCTTATCGTCCATATTTTTTCTGGTATTCCTTTGACTGGATGACATTTTATTAGTGATGGAGTCGCCAAGTGAAAATTAAAATTAGCCTTAATACTGTATTCTATCTTTGTTCACTATCAAAGAAAGAAACTTACCATGTAGTTCTCCCAGGGAAAAATAACTTCATCTCTCCATCCCCGACAACGGCGCCAAAAAGATGTTGTTCCTGAGATTAAACTTAAGGCTCAAAGAATAATGTCAGGCATCAAGAATTAAGGAAAGTTGGTTTTAAAGGCACTTTTTTCTTCCGTTAGTGTGTGTAAGAGTTAAATGCTCAAATGGAATTAATATCTTAACAGAGCAGAGGTCGCATTTCATCGTCTTAGTCAATTTATCAAATTGAGAGACGAGAAGAAAATTACAAAACTATTAAACAAAATAAGGCATCAATGACAGAAGAGTCTTACCTTGTTTATAGTAGAAGAAAATGTAGAATGCACTCCTGAAAGGATATAAGATATAGTGATCCAAATAACAGGCAGGTCTTGTATTTTATGATAGCAAATACAGAGGCAAAACTGCTTTCTAATCAAATACTAAATGAAATGCAATCACAGTAGTTGTTGTACTAAATTGTAATCATTCACTTGTTCAAGAGTAAATTAAAGAGAACAGAAGATATGAAACACAAAGAGGGCACATAACTCAAACAACACAAAATTTGGAATCCCTTTCTGCACTTGTATTAATACTCACAAAGGATGAGTTTTCTTGGTTACAATACGACAAGAAGCAACCTGTTTTCATTCTTTAAAATATGTATTTATACAAAAAGTTCTCAACCCTAAGCGGTTGGAATTCCTCTATTTCTAAAATAGTAAATTTACATAATATGAAATCTGAATTGTTTCGCTTGCATTTCTGTTGGTCTCCTCATTATTCTGGCAAAGGCATTTTTCTCTCTAGTTCTCCATCTCTGAAACGGATAACTTACACAGGTTATCTCATTTGTTTCCAGAGGTGCTACCTTTTCCTTTCTCAATACATTTGATGCATCTGTTCACAAATTGCGCCACCAGCCTGGAGGGCTCTGTTAAGTTATTAGCCTCAAAAATATATAATTTATTTTCCAATTGAGGTAATCTTTCTTCCATTCATCTATCTTCTGAAACTATAGACAGTAATTGCAGACTAGGATTCACTAGCCATCTATCTATCTGAATAATATCAACCTATTTTATCTCTGAGATTTTGGCCTGAGCTTCTTCCATATTTGTCTTAATGTCATGTTGATGCTTTGTTATTTCAATCTATCCCAGTACTCCAGATATATCTTCTTTATCAAGGCTTAATGTTTCTTTGTTGAGTGAGGGGAAAGCCTCTTCACAAGACTCCTTCACTTCCTTATCCATTTTCCTACTTTCAACTATGTTAGATTCCCAGGTTTTTAGTATTATATCACCTTTGGTCCGTTCCGAAATGGACAACCTAGAAGCCATAGCTACTCCTTCTTTTGCCGATGACACAACTGCTTCTTGTTAGGTAGTCTGGGAAACAATAGCATCTCTCTCTCTTAAACAAATGTTATTTAATGCTTGATCTATCACCTGAAAATGATCTTGGACAGTTTCAACCTTAGTGAGAAGGCTTTGTTGTGTTGCTTCCAGTTCCTTTCGCACTTCCAATGCCTGATCTTGGAACATTGTTATATCTACAACCATGTTCTCAGTGGAACTGAATTTGGCCTGTAGTCATTTTACCAGCTCATCCTGCTGGGTGGCCCATCCTTGGCTCGCCTATATATTCATGTGCATCTCCTCGAGGTTGCATTTCAGCTGTTGGATTTGAGCTACTAGATTTCCTATCTTTCATTGGCTCTAATCTACTCAAAGCCCTTGTTGACCTCACTTTGGACATTATTTTCTACATTCTTCATTTGATTATGCAATTGGCTTATTTGAAGATCTTTCTTCTTCAGTCCTTCTTTTAAATTTCCGATTGAAAACTGGTTGGCTGTTGCAAAATCCCCCAGTGAACCTGCTACTTCTTCAACAAAGTCTACCTCCTCCAAGGCTTATCCATCAATTAGCACCATGTGTCTTTTGACAGCTGAACCTTCCTTTTGGTGCATTTCTCTCTTCACCAAAACCTTCCTTTTCTTGTTGAAAAAGAAATTGGAAGGAGGCAAATCTTCAACCGAAATGGGTGTGAGTTCCTCTATGAATACTACCTTTGCATTTGGATTCCCTTTGGTGAATTGTAATGGTGTGATGAACTGGATGGGGCTGCCGATTTCGATGGATGATTTTTTCCCGACCTCATTTGTAGTTGATTTATTTGGTGTAAATAGTGGTCCTTCTTCTCCCTCCTTTGTTAGTGTCTCTACTTGATCTTTGGCTTGGTCACTTGATACATTTGTCGATGGGATATCTTCTTTCTGAGTCAACACCTCAGTCTTCTCCAAACTTTCTTGGGATTCTTGTCTGTTGGAGCTTACTGCTTCTAAGCTTCAGGTCTCTGTTTGTTGTGTAGCTGGAGACGTTGGGGTTCCTCCTTGTAACACTTTAGGGAGGATACTTCTTCGGTGCCTTTGGAATTCATAAAAATCAATCATTTTATCGAGAGACAGAGCTCGAACCCAAATCAAGACCTCTGGATAGGATCTCGCTCCTCGAAAAATCTCCTCTTGAGGAGAATATTCATGTTCATACATTTTCAAATTGTAGTTGGCCATGTGATTACCCACGACCTTCTGCAGGTCGTGCTTCTTGAATTCAATGTTGACCAGCTTTATTTCTTCCAAGGATGCGGCCTCCACTTTTGAGTGACCAAAATCCAGTAGAGAAAATGTACTAATCTGCAGGGGAAAAGAGGGCCATACCTTTTTCTATACTGCTTTGAGCTCCTTACTAATCCCACTGAGCACAGTTTGTCATGCGACCTCTCGGCACACTAGTCAGTCTAGTAAAAATTGCAGTAGAGCATATGGAGGAATTGAACAACCAAAAACCCTAATATAGGAGAAGTGTTCCTAGATGTACCAATCTGTTATTCTGCCCAGGTTAGTCACAATTTTGTCGGAGATTCTGGGAGGTGGGTAGCCATATATGGCGGTGTGCATTGGCACCACTAACCAGTTGTAGATCTCATAAAAGAATTATTTTTCCTTTTCTTCCCAAATCTTCGAATGATAAATATGTATGGGTTTGGCACTATTTGGAGTCCAACTCCAGTCCATTAGCGGAAAAGGCGTTATGAAATAGATGACGTCCATAATATAAGCCAACATGAAAAATTGGGTCGATTGCCCCTTGGCTCTCAGTGATTGATATCTTGCAATCTCTTGGACCAAACTGTGTGACAATATTTTGGCCCAATCAAAAGAGTATCCCTCTGCTACTGAGTGCATAATAGGTACCCATGGCAAAAAGAAATGAGTTGTGTTTTCCTTCCCGTAGAGCCTACACATCATCATTGCTATGTACATTATGTGAGGTTCTAGTGCGACAACTGGGTATATACCATGGGAATCGGCTCTGAACTTCTTGGGGCGAGAATCCCAGTCTTTAATTAAATCAAGAAGGTTTATCCCGTATTGGTTGCATTCCTTCTTGTTGAAGTCTACTAGGAAATTTGCATTGTAAACGAAATTGGATATCGGAGACAATTTCTACATCACATGTAGATGTTCTGGCCTGAAAGACCCAACTGCGACCTTTTGTGAATTGAAAATAGTCCCGGTTGGGATATCTATGTGGTCCAATGCCCAACCTATCATATCATTGTAGGGACAGAGCTTAGGCCTTGTCGCTATCTTATGTAGCTATGACTAAGCAACAATTTTGTATTTGGTAAATAGGTCCTCCTTCTCGTTGTCGCTTGAATCATCTGGGAAATTTACCAATTCATATTGTAAGAGTTTGAATACTTGCGTCCAGGATTTGACGGTGTCTATGCTTCTGGGCGAGGTGTTGGAGAGAACATATGTATTATGGCTTGAACTTTCACTGGTCGCTTTAGTTGTTTTTTGTGGAGGCATGGTATCAAATCTCATAGTTATGTTATCTGTCACGGAAAATGCACAAGACTGATTATCTCGGTAAGATAACTCTGCCAAAACACGAATGTAATTCAGAATAATAAAAAAAATATTCTTCGCCTTAAGCGCATCAATTCGCATATATCTTCACTGACAATTCGTTTAATTCCCTTAATAAAAATATTTGGGCGATAAATCAAGATCTTATTTGAAATCATTTCCCTATATTAGCTATTAATGCCATTAATGGTCAATGTTTCGTGATCGGGAAAAACATAGATAAAATTTGAATTTACCCAAAATGCAAATCAACAAAACTTAATCATGATATAAGATTGTTCAATTTGTTAATGAATCAAGTTTATTTCGTTAATTAATCATGCTTAACCCTAATCCATTTCAGGGTTTCAAACCTCAGGTTATCCTATACTAATTCGAGCTATGTTCTTCGAATCGCGAAATCGTGATTGATTAATTAATATTAATCACTTTTAACCTTTTAAATAATCGTGATTAACTTCAAGGGTTTCACGATTTCGGGTATCGGGACTTTGGTTGTCGTTCGAGGCAGGGTCCCCAAAATGTGAAATTGCGATAAAGTTTAAATATCATTAATCATTTTTAATCATTTAATTAACCCAGTTTAACTTAAGGTAGTTTCGCGATTTTGTATATCAGGACTTTGGAGTTCTTACATGTTAGACTGTTAGTATCGTGAAACCCTGAAACCTGACATTTCGAAGGTAGCCTTTAATGATTTGACCTTTTAACGAGTGGGCGGCTCCATAACTTTTAAGGATTTCAGATCATTGGATTCAATGGAAGACTTCATCAATGGTGATATTCAAGTTCACGTTTCTCCTTATTTAAAAAAGAATGAAACTTATCTAAGTCTAAAGTTTAGAAAATATATATGTTCCAGCATCTTCAAACATTTATCTTCCTTCCCTTCATCTTATGCAACAGTCATGTGGGAGATAATGTACCATCATCCAAAGGTGCAATGACACCTTGTTGAATCTAGAAAAGAATCGTGCCAAATATAAAACCAAATTTGAAGCTCACCAATAGGCTGTTAAATGATGGTTTTATAAAAATTCTACTAGCGAGAGACTTTCAGGTTAGAGACCTGGTCCTCAAATGGGACAAGCCACATGAAGATAAAGGAAAACACTCAAAGTTTCAGCAGTTTTGGTTGGGTCCTTTTGTAATTAAAGAGAATATTGGCCTAAGAACCTATTATTGATATTATGGTAGTTGCGGGAGGTATTTGCCTTCACGTGTAAACCTGACGAGAATAGAATATTTCGGGAAGCAAGAAGAAACCCTAATTAATTGGTTAATAACCCTAGAATACAAGTCGTCTCAAGAGAATAACTTGTATTAGGTTATTAGCCTCCAAGAGAAGAAGTCAGCTAAAGGAAATGTTATATACTAAAGAATTAGTACCCAGAATGAGAAGTCGACCCATGCAATCTGCCAGAAATAGTATAAATACAGGAGGCCAATCTTCATTCTGTCCAGTATTCTCAGAACTGCAGAAGCAACACTTGTGCGCACTACAATTGGCCAGTTTGTGCGCAAGTTTGGAGGAGAGTTGTTGTTGCAGTTGCTGCAACTAGCAGATTTCGGTTTTGGTTTGGACTCTCTCTTAGTTATGGTTTGGACTCTCTGATCAGCTCTTGTTACTCTTTCTTGGTGCACTATCCTTGGAGAAAGGTGTGTTGCCTTTGTTTGGCTATCCAGTCTAGGGTTTTCTTCCGGAATGATTCTCTGTCAAGGTTAAGGTGCTCGGGGGTGGCTTCGGCTTGTCGTTGGGTGAAAGTATTGCTATATTGTCTATGGTTAAACAAGCACATCCATTATATTCTAACAAGTTATGTTCCCACACTATCTTCATACAGTCTAACTGCTGGAAGATAGATTGGGAGGATTTTCTCAGTTGTAGTTGCATTTGTAGCTAGTTTTTGTTGCAGCAACGAAACCCTAACCCTCTCATTGAGGGACCTTCAGTGAAGGGATTGACCTAATTTCTAGATAGACTAGTGCACCCTAGCCTAGCACATCTCTTGGTACTCTCAACAAGCTAAGACGTCAAGTTTGAGTTTTTGGTCAAATCTAGGGTTGACCAAGTCAAAGCAGCCATGCCTTACTCTATGAAGTTATAAAACAAGTTAGAAGGGGCTTCTAACTTCAGATCATGGAAGACAAGGATTTATCTCATCCTTTCCAAGAATAAAGTGTTGGATATCGTGAAAGGAAAGATTGTGGAACCAGAGTTTGAAGAAGGAAAAGAGAAGGAACCGCAGAACATTACAATTATGGAGAAGTTCAAAGACAATGACATCAATTCCATGAGTATCATAGTGGATTCTATAAAATACCACTTGATACCCTACATCTCCCATCTTGATTCGTCTAAGAAGATGTACGATTCCCTAACAAACCTCTTCTCAGTCAGAAACATTGGACAAGTAATGAGTCTGAAGAATGAGCTCTGTGACATGAAGATGAATGATGATGACATCGTAACATCATACTTTGTGAGAATCTCTTAGTTAAGAGATCAACTACAAGCTATTGAAGAAATCATTTCAGAGAAGGAACTGGTAAATATAGTACTCAACGGTCTTCCCAAGACATGGGATGCATTCGCCACAAGCATGAACACAAGGAAGGAGTATCCTACATTTGAAGAACTTTGGACTTGTTGTGCACAAGAAGAATCAAGGATTAGTGCAAAAGAGAAACCTCAAAAGAAATACGATGATCAAGCCTTCACAGCAAGATTCAAGAATTTCGGAAACAAAAGGAAGTTTGGCTCAAGGAAGAATCCAAATCAAGAGAAAGATATGTCAAAAATACAATGCTTCAATTGTTGAAAGTATGGTCACTACAAGAATCATTGTCCTGAGTTAAAGAAAAGGAAGGAAACACATGAAGCATCAGTTGCCTAAGAAAGGGAACCCTCAAAGAAATCCAAGCAGGACAAAACAAACTTCTTCTTCTAAGACAAGGCAACAATACTCTTCATAGTTCTATTATATACCATGTTTTATGTACATATCTTGCATATATATTTCCTAGAAGATAATATGTTCCAAGAGAAACTATACCTATGGAAGAACAACAAGATAAGGATTTCTATCACTATGAATACAAGTCAGAAAATACACATGAAAGGATTAAGTACATCAACAACCCCTGGTAACAATTCATGTGGAATTGATTACATAAGTAACAGCTGCAAGATAACTTGAAATCAGAATCAATATTGAAGAAACCTAGAAGAAGTAAGGACAAAAAGAAGTCAGTAATCAAGAGGAAATTGGAGAAAGACTTATGACACTTTGCAGAAGGCAATAAGGATGCAGACAAAAGTGTGGAATCTGTTAGATGGAGGGAGCCAATTATATATTTCCAAAAGAAGAGCATGCATTCATACATGAAGCAAGGATTAGGAGGGAGTTAATCCTATGATCCACTAAATATGATGGAGTATATATCCATGATAGCAACCATGAAAAGCAGTATGTGTTCAGTTTGACTTTAGAAGAAGCCCTCTTTCAAAAGAAGCCTAAAAGTATCCCTGATTGACCATCCACATCCATGATCCTATGATGAAAGGAAGAAGTTGGAATCTTCAGGGCATGGAATCTATAGAAAAATCCATGGACCCAAGAGCTAAAGAGAAACATGAGGAAGAACATGAAGATTCCAAGAGAGAAAGAAAATCCAGAACAACTAGTCATTGTATCAAGAATCACAAGACTACCAGTCTGACCTAAACTCACTAAAAGAAATCAAGTAGAGGAACTGAAATTTGTGATGAAGAACAGTGAATGGAAGACTTATGAATGTAAGCATTGCGAGATACAGAACTAGAGGTTCTCCCAGATGGAGGGAGAAGACTATGATGATTGCTTGTTCCAGTAAACCAGACATACCTCTACATGAGTCATTATATCATCCACAATATCCATGGGTTGGAGTTTACATCAGATGAATGCAAAGACTGTTCTCCAGAATAATTGAACAAAGAGCGTATGTAGAGAAACCTCAAGGCTTTGAGGTATACCAGAAAGATACCCTTGTATGCAGATGGAAGAATATTTTGTATGGATTCAAACAACTTGGTGCAAAACCTCTCATGCACAGCAGAAGAGTGGTGAAAACCTTCTATGATAAAAATCAGAATTGTTACTCAAAACTCAAGGATGATGGATTGCCAATCCATGACAAAGCTCTCATGATGGTAGAAGAAGTACCACTTGGATATGTTCCAGTTTGACCATTTCCATGATGTTATGAGCTAGAAGGAAACAAAATATGAATCCAGGAATGATATACTATATTGATTAGAGCTATATGAAGCCTTCAAAGAAAACCAGTGTTCCAGAAAGACCAAAATACATTGAGATCAAGCATTACATTAACCATGATAAAGTCTAGAAAAGAGAAGTGGTTCTCCAATATATATATCTCCACAGATGAGAAGATAAGCATATATTTTGGTAAAGCCTCTGTCCAAGATGAAAGAGTTTGTGTACTCAAGCTGGAGCTCATGGAGACGAGTTCCTTATTGAAAAAGGAAGAGATGATTCCCATGTTGGGAGGGAGCTTTGATGTGTTATTGATTTATGGACAGTCATTTTTTTTTTCAATTCAAAAAATGGGCCAGGATGAGCAGTTCCTTTCCAGTTTGGAAAGTGGTTTGATATTTCTGACGAACAGGCATTTTCCATTTCGGAAAATGGTCCAAATTGAACAGTCATTTTCGTAATGAAAATGGTTTGATGGATTGTTGATGTACCATAGACAGTGATTCCCCTTGTGGCCAATGTGGGGGAATTGTCTAGGACAATCTCTTCTTGATGGTCACTCTCAGTAGTGGTCAAGAAGACTGGTCTGCCTCGCCGGAAAGTCATTCTTTCGAAGCTCACAGTTGTGAGAAGTTTCGAAGACAATCATTTCCTTAGGAAATGGTCTGGACAATCATTCCCTAGGGAAGATTCATTTTCTCCAGGTTGCACTTTGTTTAGTGTCAGAGGAATGGCCCAGATAGGTGAATGGTCCAGGTTCAACAATCAGGGACAGGAATTCCCTAGCGCAGACTCATTCTCTCCAGGTTGCACTTTGTTTAGTACCGGAGGAATGACCTAGATAGGTGAATGGTCCAGGCCCAGAAATCGGGATAGTTATTCTTCCTTGCTTGAGAATAATAGTCCAGATAGCTCATCGTTGATGTTTTACTTTTTGAGGGTAGATGCTCTTCCAAATCTCACAGATGTGAGTGGAAGAATGGCCCAGATGATTCAGTTTATATCATAACAATGTTTTCTGTGCAGGTTGATATCAGATGATATGATTTCTATGGAGACTGTATGTCTCTGGACAGTAGATGTATGCTACTGTGGTGGATGTGTTCCACTGATTGTGACTATATGTCATTGATCAAGTATTTGTGTGATACTTGGTGTGGTAGTGTACCATCGGATTTTAGTTGTATACTACTATGGATAGACATTGTTCTGATTTCCTTGAAAACTATCAGTAGTGTTGGAAATGATTATCAACTAGATGGATGATCAATGGGCAGAGATTCCCCGGACGAAAAATGGTCTAGGACATTTATTCTTCTAGGACATATGTCCGGATTAGAAGAATGGTTCTTGTGTCACTCTGTGGAGTGAGTGACTTATTCAACATCGTGTCTGATTACTCAGATGGAGTATGGTTTCGAGAGATGATGCAGCTGATGACACTGATAGTGATGATGGTGCTCATGATCTAATCATGAGATAGTCTATACGAATATGATGATGCTACCAGTTGAATAGTATGTTTGTGCTCAAGACCATTGCCTTCAATACCTCCCTAGATAGGAGGGAGTGCTGATATTATGGTCGTTGCGGGAGGTATTTACCTCCATGTGTAAACCTAATGAGAATAGAATATTTTGGGAAGAAACAAGAAACCCTAATTAATTGGTTAACAACCCTAGAAGACAAGTCAGCTCAAGAGAATGACTTGTATTAGGTTACTCCAAGAGAAGAAGTCGGCTAAAGGAAATGTTATATACTAAAGAATTAGTACCCAGAATGAGAAGTCGACCTAGGCAGTCTGCCAGAAATAGTATAAATATAGAAGGCCAATCTTCATCCTGGCCAGTATTCTCAGAACTGCAGAAGCAACACTTGTGCGCACTGCAGTTGGCTAGTTTGTGTGCAATTTTGGAGGAGAGTTGTTGTTGCAGTTGCTGCAACTAGAAGATTTCGATTTTGGCTTGGACTCTCTCTTGGTTATGGTTTGGACTCTCTGATCAGCTCTTGTTACTCTTTCTTGGTGCGCTATCCTTGGAGAAAGGTGTGCCACCTTTGTTTGGCTATCCAGTCTAGGGTTTGCTTCCGGAATGATTCTCTATCAAGGTTAAGGTCCTCGAGGGTGGCTTTGGCCTGTGGTTGGGTGACAATATTGCTATATTGTCTATGTTTAAACGAGCACATCCATTATATTCTAACACCTATCACTTACAAAACATTGAAATGGCATAGAACTCCTCCTCGTTAATGGCCAAGTCCCGAAACACTACATTAGCTAGCCTCTAAGGAAAAATTTACCCTGTACATAAATAAAGAGTTTGATTTTGATTTTTTGCTCAATTTCTTTACCTTTTCCCATTTCTTGATTTGTTTCATGCTTTGCATTTTTGTTTACTTTTAAATTCAACTAGTTTTATGTCTCTCTTGAAAATTCTTACCTTTGATTTCCCAAGAGTTTTGTACCCTAGATCTGAATAGCTCTTGAATGATGATATATCAGTGTCAAAATCTAGTAAATCCATATGTTTGCTTCTAGACATAACTTCATTTCCATCCATATAGCATTGTCATGCATGACTTTAAGTCAGACCCAGTAGCAGAACATATTTTAGCAGTAGACGAGCATTGTACTCTTAAAATATAACAAGGAAAAGAGCTAAGGGTCATGTCTAAGAACATACTTTTGTGTTTTTGTCTTAACTAAAGAGAAACGGTTTAGGAAAGAAATGTGTAGTACTCCATGGCATGTTACTCAGGGAGTTCTCTCATCTATAATCAAGTTGGAAAATCTCAGCTTCACAAGTTTCATCCCTCATGCCTTTAAAGGAAGACTGGAATCCCCCCATCCACCTCTCTATGAATATAAGAGAATCAAATTGTAAAAGGTAAAGGCTTGGGGAAAGGAATTCTAGATCATGTGGGACATGCAAGTATCTCCGCCGGGGCGATGGAGGCTCACTAGCAGTGGAGCAAGGCTTGTGACATCAGGGTGACTCCATCAAGGCTATGGACGCTCATTGACGGTGAAGTGACACCAAAGAAATGTGAAATCAACTTGTATTTTCAACATCCCTTATGTATCATTTTCCTGTTGAACTTCTCATGCCTTCCCATAGCTCATTCTGATTGAAAATGGTGTATTGTCTAAATCAATCTATTATGGGAATGAATTTGAAATATCCTCTACATTATATAAAATCTATCTCATCAAAATCTACATTTTGAAACGCTATGGGACCTACCCTTTCTCTCTTGGGTCATGCATCACCTATATTTTCATTCTCAAAAGTTTGTGTTTAGATACCACTTTGCAGAGATTCATGACTTCACCCAGCATGTCACCATTTTTTGCGCCGGGAACAACAACCTCCCTTTTTCTTGTATTTTCTTCTTGAAACCCCCCCTCTCCAATAAAATGGGACCCCTCCTTTTACTACATGATATTTTATTAACTTGAAAATTTCTTCAACTTTGGTCTTTTATTTTTCTTATGCTTCTCTCATTGGGTTCCTCAATCTTCCAAGTTTGGATTGGCTTACCTTTATTTTTGTTTGATCCCAACACTTTGATAAATTTCAAGGATCATTCTTTGATGTTGGAAAAGTTCTTTTTAGGCCTCCCGAAACACATCGGAGAAGTTCCCATTTATACCTCTGGTACATATCGGAGGAGTTCCTATAAACTCCACTGGTTGAAATGGAGGAGTTATCATAAACTCTTCCAATGCATGACTTCCTTTACCGGATCCCTTCGTGGAAACCCATCCAATGCTTAAGAGTTTGACTAACGGACTTATCATTATTTGATCTGGTGTCTACCAGAATATTTCCTCCTAAGAGCTCCAGTATACATCGGGAGGACTAACCATCATGTCCTTCGGTACACTCATTTGTGCACCAACAAAGTTGACGCTAATGAATTTGGTGCTTCCCGAGCCATTCGTTGAAACTCGTCTAATGTCTGTAGGAATCGATGTACTTTGTATTAACGCTTCTAGTTCACAGCAAAAAACTTCTCATCATCTCCTCCAGTGTCACTGGAGTACTTCCTCAAAACTCTTCTGGAACTAAAAGATGAAACTGGAAAACTTTACGTTAAAACATCTAGTACACACCAGAGGAATTTCTACCATTGCCTCTAGTGAGAACCAAAGTACTTCTAAATGTTATCTCTGGTAAAGACGTTGAAACCCCTCTTGTCGCATTAATTTCACACATAGTTATAAAAGGGCACTTCCCCTAATCATTGGATTATTTTTCTTTCAAACGCTAGAGATAAGAAAATGAAGTGTTGAGAACCCAACCTTTAGAGTTTCTTATTTGAAAATATATCTACTGCCCACGTGTCATTTCATTTTTCTAGGTAATCCCTAGATCCACACTTTTTGTGTTTTTATATTAGGGTTAGGGTTTTGGTTTGTATCCAGGGTTAATTGTCGTGTTGAATTTATCAACCGCCCCTTCAAGCCTTAGTTTCCTCTAGTTGTTCATTGATTGATATCCTCAGCATTGATGCCCCTTCCACAATAGCTCTATGATAAAACCCAACTATGATCTGATTGTACTTGGTTTCTTGAACACTCCTCATGACCTTGTGACCCATGAACCTTAGGCATTTCATATTTTAACTCACCTTTAAAATGGATATGTTTGCCTCACCCATTCGACAGAACCACATTGTGATCTCGATTCAGGATTTTCTACCAATATCTCAAATTGTTCTTCACTGATCACCAAGGACGCAAATCACCACTTTCCCTAACTAATCCATTTGGATATGAGAATGCTCAAAAATTTTGTTGATGAATGCAGCTATGTGAGACATTCTATAGCTTACAAACATGTGAGGTGTGGATCATTGCAACTATGTGAAGTCTTTCTCTCAACTTACAAACCTGGGATAAATCTCCTAAGAAGGGTACGTGGTTCCTTCCTGAGACAGACCTAGGAATGTAGAGATGACCTCCTCCATTCAGAGAGTGATAAGAACTCCAGATGATTATCCAATGGGAAAGGTGATCTGATGATTTGGACGTGCATGTGGCTAAGCACAAGGTGAACATGTGAAATCCCAAAGTGTTGGGTGCATCATCATGTGAACAAAAATGAAGATGATGTGTTCGCCTCCTCTGAGCAACAGAGTTGATGAGAAAACTCCAGATGATTCTCCTGTGTGAGGTAGTGGGAAAGAATATATGTAGAGTGGACGTGCCTGTGGATGAGTACAGGTGAATGTGTGTAGATCTGGTTCTTATGTGTAATGCAATGAGTCAGAGCTATGACATACCTATGGATGTGCCCCTAGTGGATGAGCACTAGTGGGTGTATCATATCCTTTGCTATATTTTGTTCAAGATTCAAACCTGCCTGTAACCCTAATTGTTATGTAAAGGGTACAGGTCGGCCCCACCTTAATGTGATTAATAATAAATGTAAAAGATAATTAATATGGTTAATATTAATTATAATTATAATATGACTTAGAGAGGTCGACCCTATTGAGCCAATAGATGCCTTTGTTGATAGGACAAATTCTAATATAAGTAAGGGATGATTCTCGATTGTGGAATCATATCTTTCTTGTGAGTTTGGAAATTTCAGCAAACACGTCTACTTGGGAAAAGGTGCACACCTCTCTTGGGCGCTAGTCTTCTAGGGCTTGAGCACCCTCTTGTGTGCTAGGTCTTTCTTGGTGGTGAAGGTCTTTCTCTTGAAGAATATAGCAAAGGATTTGGCTGGGTTTTCTTCCCTTGTTGAGAAGGGTTTCCCAGGTACTTCTTTTGCTCTTGTGCATGGTGTTTCTTCTTGTGATCTTGGTTGCTACAACATTATTGTTTATGGTTAAGTGAAATGAAAAAATGGAATGAAATTCATACTTAACCTAGATTATGAAAAATCAACATGGTATCAGAGCATAGGTCTTGAAAGAACCCATTTCACAAGCTACAAGCCTTCACCAGTCATCCCCCTTCTGTTGCAGTTTTGTACGGCCCTCCTAGGGCTCTCAGAAATTTCGTATGACCCTCTTCTTTTGGGTGTTTCAGCCCATAAAACTTGAACGCTAAGGAATTATTTGTCTTAGGAGAGTACGACCTTCTCTAGGGTACCTCCATAGACTCTCAAAATGAAATTCCGAGCATTTTGAAATTTTGGCCCTAGGGTTTCTCTAATTTATGAAAAAAAAATCAGAATTAGGGTTTCTGCAAACTCATTGAAGGAGCTCTTCAGCTTACCAGTTTTCTCCTATCTCTTAAAGGCTTATTGTTGGCAGTCATAAGTCCAATAAAACCTAAAAGTGCTAGCCTAGCCTAGCCATTAGGTTTTCTAGCCTAGTTGACAAAGGGTTGTGAAGAATCTAAAATTATGATGAACAAAACTATGATGGAAGATAAGCTTGATGGATCAAGCAACTTCAAAGTTTTTGAAAGAAAAGACTTCAAAGGAAGACTTATTGTGGGTAATACAAAAGGGTTTACCAGAGACATCTATCAATGAATGGAAGGAATATGACGTCGGGACATGGAAGCCAATCACCTACTCAAGCCCTTACTTTGAAGGGCCAACTTCAAAATAACAAAGATGACAATAGGTGACATCGTGACTATCTTCTTCATAAATATCTCAGATGATAGAGATCAGCCAAGAGCCATTGGAGAAATCATATCAGCATCCTCAGGTATGCACTTGTATATATTATTTGTATCATTGTCATGAGTGAAATTGCAAGAGGAAGGAACCTTTGTTGAAGTCATGGATCCAAAGGGATCTCAGTGCATTAAGAGAAACAACACACTCAAAGTAAAGACTTCAGGTCCGATTGTTGTAATTTTCATTCCTCTAACCTATATTTCTAAAAGTTTGCTACATTACAAGTAGGTGTTGTAGCTGTGACAATATTCCTTAAAATGTTTTGATTCTATAGATGTACTCATTATTCTCCTTGAGGAGATATTCTTGTGTTGGTTCTTTTTTTGTTTTCCTGTTCCAGATAGGTTAACAAGAAAAGAAGATGCTTATCCTTCGGAGGGAGTCACTTGACTCAGAAGGAGCCAAAACCATTTGAGAAAGAAGAAGAATAGAACCATCATTGAGACAACCAATGCTACAAAGCATGCTCATAATCTTTATAAGATTCCATGGGAAGAAGCATTCATGACATAGTATATGTGCAGAACAAGAGTCTTCATCGGACTTTGAAAAACATAACTCCTGAAGAAGCCTCCACCGGAATGAAGCCTGAGATTGAACACTTCATTTTATTTGGGTGACCAATGTATTTTGATGTACCCAAAGAGAAGAATCCCAAGTTAGATCCTTTAGGAAGAAAGGATACAATGAATCTTCAAAGACATCCCTAGTCAGAGACAGTTTGAGACAAGCAGAGACGTTGTCCTTGAAGAACAGACAGTTTTTCAAAGACCCAGAGAATCTCATATGGAAATTGACAGTGAAACAATACCTTCTCCCCCTTCAACAATTCAGAGGGAGACAGACATTACTCCAGGTTATCCAGTTTCTCCAGTTGATATGTTCAGAGATATTGCAGTAGGGAATAAAATGCCTACCTAGACTCACTCTGCAAGAAGAAGAGAAACATACAAGCCTCTCAAGGCACATTCTCAGAAAGAAAAATAAATTTTCAATCTATCCTTCAGTCATGAGCCACTTCATTGATGTTGAAACTCCTTGTCTTAGAGAAGAAACAAGAGAATCGGTATGAAAAGATGCCATAAGAGAAGAATACCGGTATATCTTAAAAGAATGATGCATAAGATATTATTCAGGGACCAGAAAGGGAAGTCTGTGGTAAAGCATGCAGCTGATGAAAGTGTCAAGAAATACAAAACAAGATCTATAGCCAGATGTTTCTCACAAACAGAGGGAGTTTTCTATGATGAGACACTTGATCCAGTGAACCCGATACACTTCCATCCATACTACCATCCATGAGTAGGAAACTATATCAGATAGATATATTCTTGATAAGTTTGGATTTCAGCAAGAGTGTTGCTAATCCAAACCTATATCATTACAGTGTTGGTGACGAGAACCTGATCCTGATGACTTATTCAGAAAGAGTTGTTTTTACAATTAATCCTTGATTTCTGAATTCGATATGAAGAATATAAGTATGATGCACTACTTCTTGAGACAAGAAGTATGACAGATGACCGATAAGATTTTCCCGAGTCAAGAAAAATATACAATGAAAAGATTAAAGAAGTTTAGTATGACAGAATGAAAAATCCACCAGGATGGATTTAAAGAAGAAGATTGATGATGATTCAGATGAGACTGATCCACATCTAATTGGATCACTAATGTATCTGGTCAACACCAGAATTGATTCATTCCATGCAGTGAATTTTCCTAGTCATTTCACGAGTCAACCAAGACAGACTCACTAGACAACAACAAAACATGTATTGAGATATATACGAGGCACAGTTGGATATGGCCTAAGATATGCCTCCAGTATAAACTTGAGTTTGCAGGATATACCAATTCAGATTGAGCAGTAAGTACAGTGAATTGGAGAAACACATCTGGTTGTGTTCTATTGTGAAGTTTTCCATGGTTTCCTAATGCAGCAGGAAACAAAACTCTGTAGCCTTGAGTACCACAGAGGTAGAGTATATAAGCATCAAGTGTGCGAAGCAATGTGGCTTCACAAGATTCTGACAGATTTACTTGACCATGAGATAGATCCTATGATGATAACCAAGAGTCATGACTAAAGGTCCTTGAGAACCTAGTGTTTCCTGATGGATCGAAATATGATAAGATGAAATATCTGTATTTCAGAGATATGATGTAGAGGAAAATCGTACACATGTAGTACCTTCCTACACATGAGCAGATTGCAGATATCTTCACCAAATTAACTTCGTGAAGAATGACTCCCTATTTGAGAGGGAGTGTCAATAACTCCAGCCAAGAAAAAATTCAAAATACATCTGTGTGAGACTTGGCATGATAAAGAACGCCTCCCTAGCTGAGAGGGAGTGTTGATGAATGCAGCTATGTGAGACATTCTCCAACTTACAAACCTGTGAGGTGTGGATCATTGCAGTTATGTGAATTCTTTCTCTCAGCTTACAAACTTGAGAGAAATCCCCTAAGAAGGGTATGTGGTTTCTGCCCGAGATAGATCAAGGAACATAGAGATGACCTCCTCCATTCAGAGAATGAGAATAACTCCAGATGATTATCCAGTGGGAAAGGCAATATGATGAGTTGGACGTGCCTATGATTGAGCACAAGGTGAACGTGTGAAATCCCAAAGTGTTGGGTGCATCATAATGTGAACAGAAATGAAGATGATGTGTTAGCCTCCTTTGAGCAGCAAAGTTGACGAGGAAACTCCAGATGATTCTCCTGTGTGAGGGAATGAGAAAGAAGATATGTAGAGTGGATGTGCTTGTGGATGAGCATAGGTGAATTGTGTAGATATGGTTCTTTTGTGTAATGTAATGAGACAGAGCTATGACATCCCTATGGATGTGCCCCTAGTGGATGATCACTAGTGGGTGTATCAGATCCTTTTCTATATGTTGTTCAAGAGTCAGACCTGTCTGTAACCCTAATTGTTATGTAAAGGGTATAGGTCAGTCCCACCTTAATGTGATTAATAATAAATGTAAAGATAATTAATATGGTTAATATTAATTATAATATGACTTAGAGAGGTCGGCCCTGTTGAGCCAATAGATGCCTTTGTTGATAGGACAAATTCCAATATAAGTAAGGTATGATTCCCCATTCTGGAATCATATCTTTCTTGTGAGTTTGGAAATTTCAGAAAACACATCTACTTGTGAAAAGGTGTGCACCTCTCTTGGGTGCTAGTCTTCTAGGGCTTGAGCACCCTCTTGTGTGCTAGGTCTTTATTGGTGGTGAAGGTATTTCTCTTGAAGAATATAGCAAAGTATTTGGTTGGGTTTTCTTCCCTTGTTGAGAAGGGTTTCCCAAGATACTTCTTGTGTTCTTGTGCATGGTGTTTCTTCTTGTGATCTTGGTTGCTGCAACATTATTTTTTATGGTTAAGTGAAATACAAAAATGGAATGAACTTCATGCTTAAACTAGATTATGAAAAATAAACAATTTAATCATTTCAAATGCTCTCGAAAATGACTTCATTTCATAGATATTGACGATATCTTTCCAATGGTGCAAAAATCGCCTCAAATGGAGTTTGTATGAAAAAATTATGGTTCTTCAAAGTTTTGGTCAAACACTGTCAAAGGTCAAAAAAGGGGGTGACACGTGGCACCACTGGAAGGGTGACACATGGAATGTTCGTAAAAGTCATACGACTGAGTTGGAAAGGTCATACGGGTGATCAAGCAGTGACTTGGATCAACTGGTTTTGAACACGTGGCATGATCGTACAGACATAGATGGACCAACGAGGGACCGCCACATGGAAATATCCCATTGGCCTAATATGGCTAAGGTTGAATTAAAGTTTGTTGTGATCCTAGAGGATCGAACCTAGGTCTCTCGCTTAATACTCCAACAAATTTTTTCTTTCCTTGGAAAAAAGCTTGATTTTATTCATCCGAAGAGACAAAATTACATTTTGTAGGTGCTTCGAGGAGCACTACACCTCACGGGTGTGATATATGTGTCGGAGTAAAAAAAACAACAAGTGTTTTATGTCGGTCTCTGACTTTTTTCTGAGTAGATAGTTCCCAAAATAGATTCAGATTTAGTTACATATAATGTTCCTAGTGGGATGTGAATCTTTGTTGCAGATTGTGAATCTGCTACTCTGTAGTCTTTGTAGAATTCTTCCAAAATTTTGTTGTTGATTGCTTTCGATGAGTATTTTTAATGTTGTTGTTGCTCATGTTGTGAATCTTGTTGTTGTGTTGTTGAGTCTATAAAAGGTTGATGGTAAAAAGTTTGTGAGTTCCCATTCTTGTGCTATGTGATGTTCCAAAGTCCTAGTGCAAGGTGGAGCCCTGCTTTTGAGAGTGCATCCACTACCATGTTCTTGTTCCTATAGACATGGGAGATAGTCACAGTGTCACAATTTTCTAGTAATCGAAAGGTGTCCTCCAGAATAGGGAGGAGAAATATGTTATGACATTTCTGGAGTTTCCTTGCCCAGTTCACCACAATCAATGAATCTCCAAAGATCTAGATGTGTCGCAGATATTTTTCTTTTTCAAAAGTAAGTAGAAGTTTTAAAGTCAAAATCTCTACATGATTGTTTGTACCCTGTCCCAGCCCCAGCTTTGTGTGAAAATAGTGTGAGTTCGAAAGGTGTAGTATGAATCCACCCCCACAAATTTGGTTTTGTGAGGTCCCATCAAAGTAATACCATGGCTTCGAAAAGTCTATTTGTTCAGGAGAGAAGGTTTTTAGTCTTTTCCCAATTTTTGTTTTTGGGAAGTGTGAGAGTATTGAGAGGCTTTGTGCTGCAGTTTTTTCTGGGACTGAATCTTTGTCATGAAAAATTGTTTTGTTTCTGGCCAGCCAAATGCCCCGGATTAAGATGGGGGGGAGGGATTTTAGTTCTTTGTATCTAGTTTCTTGTAGCCACAAATTCCAGGCTTGTTCCAGGCTTGGTCCTTCCCAGGTGCAAGTTTGTCTAATGTTGGTTGAAACTTCCTTCCATACTCTTTGGGTAAAGGGGCAGGGAATAAACAAATGGTGGATTGTTTCACTTTTCGAGTGGCAAATTGGACATCTACCAGGCCCTTCGAACTGTCGTTTTTGTAGTATTTCCCATGTAGGGATTTATCAATTTAGTTATGCCCAAAGAAAGATTTTTTATTTTTGTGGGCACTTTAGCTTCTATAGTCCTTTCCACCACCAATATTGTTTTTGTTGAAAGAGATCAAGGGTTAGTGCAATGTAGCCCAATTTTGGGGTGTATACACCTGAGGGATCCTTTTTCCACACCAGTTCATCTTCTCTGTCAATAAGTCTGATGTGTTTGATTTGTAGAGCTTTGATGTAGTTTTTGTAGAGTATTGAGGAATCCCCAGATAGCCCTAGATCAACTGCTTTCTTCCATCCTTAAGACCATGGTGTTGTTGTAAGAGGGTATGCCAGTTGGGAGAGTAAGTAAATATTTTTCCCATGGAGGAGGTTGATAATATTTGGGGGAAGAATGTGTGTGGTCCCACTACTAGGCCATGGGTCTACTCCTATACGGTGATGGTTCCCACGACCTACTCTCAAGTCTAGTCCTTCTCCAATAAATGGAAAGGAGGAAGTAAGAGCTTTCCAAAAAATGGATCCTGAAGTATGAGATTTGATTGGGGATCTGATCCATTCTTCCAAAGACCTCGAAGCTATATATTTTTGGTAGATAACAATGAACCAAAGATTGCTATTGGTGATGAGGCTCCAGCTTGTTTTTGTTGTCAAAGATTTGGAGAACAGAAAGATATTTTTGAGCCCCCATCCTCCTAGGGATTTTGACCTTGCTATAAGTTCCCACTTTACCCAAGGTTGTATGTTTTTGTCTCCAGAGCCTCACTAGATGAAATGAGAGCATATTTTCCTGATCTTTTCTAGAATTCATTTCGGTATCCAGGCCAGTGACATCCAATAGAATGGGATTTCCTCTAGTACTTCTTTTGTTAGTGTGAGTCTTCATGCTCTTGAGAGCCACCTGAAGATCCATCCGGATAATATTTTCTCCAGTTTGGAGATGAGCCATTTCGATTCATTTTTGAGATGGTTATTTTGTTTTAGGTGAAAACCAAGATATTTTAGGACATTTGTGAAATCTTGTTGGGTGAATGGAAATAGTCTTTTGTAAATATCTTCCTCCTCCCTTTCCATTTCTGAGAAGGAGAGGGTGGATTTTTGTATATTTATTTTCATTCTTGTTGATGACCGGAAGAGAGAGAGGATATTTGAAAGTACTTATGCATCCTGCTTGTGTCCATTGCAGAAGATGAGGATGTCATCTACAAAGAGTAGATGAGTGAGTCTTTGAGTAGTGGTAATCTGTATTCCATGGAACTCCCCTGTTTTGACTGCATTTAAAATTTCCCTACTTAGTCCCTCGGCCACAAGTAAGAAGAGTAGGGGGGACAGGGGGCAGGCTTGGCAAAGTCCTTTTTTGGAAATGAAGAAAGGGGAAGTTGCTCCATTTATGAGGACTGCAAAGGATACCGAAGAGATACAAGCCATAATCCATTTGATAAAAGGAACCTTGAATCCAAGATAGTTGAGGAGTAGTCTGATATAAGACCAATTTACTCTGTCAAAAGCCTTGGAGAGATCAATTTTTAAGATGGTGCCTTTTGCTTTTTTGGTTTTCAGACTATGTAAGCCTTCTTGTGCTACCCCAATAGCTTCGTGGATTTTTCTTCCTTCTAAGAAACCAAATTTTTCTTTCGAGATAGACTTTGAGAGTAATGGTTTCATCCTTCGTGCAATAATTTTTGAAATAATTTTGTAAATGCAATTGCAAAGAGAGATGGGTTGGAAATCATAAAAGGAAAGAGGATCATTTACCTTTGGGATGAGAGCTATGAAAGTGGTGTTGAGAGGGCTGTGAATTTTTCCATTTAGTCTGGATTCCTCTATGACTTTGAGAATGTCCTTTACAATCAGTTTGAAGAATCCCAGGTAGAATTCAATGCTCCAACCGTCTGGTCCCGGGATTTTATATTTTTGAAAGCTTTGCATTGTGTCTTTGAGTTTTGATTCTGTAACTTCTTCATAGAGGTTTTGGTTTTTTTCCTTATCTACAAAATTGGGGAAGTGTAAGGCTAGTTTTATAATGTCAACTAAGTTTGCCCTTCGTTCATCTTTGAAGAAAGTCTGGAAGTGTTTTTCCCCATATTTTCTAGTCCTTCAAAAGAAGTGACAGGTTTGTCTTCCTGATCCTTTAGGCTCCAGATTGTATTTGCTGCTTTTCGACCTTTTTCATAAGTGTGGAATAATTTTGTATTTTCATCCCCATTTTCAAGCCAAATTTCCCTACTTTTAAGTCTCCAGGTTGCTTCCTTGTCGGCTAGTAGTTTCCTTCCTTTGGATTCAAGGGTTTTGACCATTTCGCGAGAAGTGTTTGAAGAGAAGTCAGATTCAAAATTTTGGTAAATTTCTTCTAGTTGGTCTTCAATGCTTTTTAGTTCTTGCTTTTCTTCCTTCTGTTTTGTTTTTTCCCATGGGATGACCAGTTTCTTTATTAATTTTAAGTTGTCCATGAATTGTATGGTTGTCGAAGTTTCTCCCGAATCATGGAGGGGAGACCAGTTGTCTTTAACCAATTTTTGGAAGCTGTCTTCTTTAAGCCAGTTTGCGTTGAATTTAAAAGGGGTTGTCGACTTTTTCGGTCCATTATCAAGGGTTATCCAAACAGGTGAGTTATCTGAGTCTCCCCTGCTTCCAATCCATTTTCGAAACTAGAGTGAAAGAAGAGAGAGTGTTTCTGTGATCAGAAACCGATCTAATATTTTTTCCACATGTGCATCCCCAGTTCTTAAATTCCTCCAAGTGGGGAGCAGTTTGGTTGGCACAATTTCGATGAAGCCATTTGTAGCTAGTAAGTGGCTAAAGAAAGTTGTTTGTGGATCTGGGTAGGCTGAGGGGCCCAGATTTTTGCTTCACCAAGAGAGAAGTTGAGATCTCCGCCAATAATAAGGTTTTATGCTCTTAAGAGATCCTTTTTGAAGAGGGTGTTCCAGAAGTGTATCTTGTCTGTGTTTGGCCTATAGATATTTAGAAGCTTGAGAGTCATCCCCAATCCTTCGTCTAGTACCTCAATTCCTAGAGAGGAGTCTAACGCCCAAGAATTTAGGAGTTTTATTTTCCTTGAGATCCATCCAATGACTAGGCCTCCTGATCTTCCACGAGCATCCAAACCCAGGAAAGTCCATCCTGGGAAGAGGCTCGTGAGGGCCCGTGTGGTTGTGCGTTCATTTGCAAGAGTTTCCTGGAGAAAAATAACATTTGTTTGGTGTAAATTCACCAACCCTTTTAGAGCAGATTTTTTGGAGGGGCTCGCTAAACCCCAACAGTTGAATGAGAGGAGCTTCATGGGGGAACCACGGCCAGGTTTTTTTTTATCTAAGGGACCCAAGGAGGGATTTTTTATGGCCTGTGGTCGTGTCAAGGAGTGCGTAGGATTGTGCTACAGAGAGGTGTGATGGTCGGCCTCTACCTTTTTTTTTGTTTCAGGGGTTCCAAATTAGTACCAAGACCTTTGTGGTCTATGGAGCTAATGGTAACATATTGATTGCGGAGGTGATAGTGTATAGTGGAGTTCTCAGAACAATAAGTAGATGGTTCCTCTATGGACCAAGAGTTTGAGGAGGAAGGGGGAGAGGCATTCCGGGGAGATTCTTATACGAGAGGGGGAGTAGGGAGGGAGGCGGAGGAGGGAAGGGGAGGGAGGAGAACATTGAAGGAGAGGGGAGGAAATAAGGATGGAGGGATGCGACCATTTAGGAAAAATTGAAAGAATTTTGAAAACCAGTTAGAGGGTGGGGAAAAGAGAGGTGCTTACCTAGGAAGTCGTTGATTAAGTGTTGAGGCGTTGTCTCCGAAATGTGATCGAAACTTGCCCCTTCGCCCGTGGAGGGAAGAAGTGATAATGCGTTGTCAACCGACTCTGGCGGATCCACTGTCAGAGTATCCTGGAAGGTTTTTGTAGAAGGGGAGGGAGTCCCCAGAGAGTGTGACATAGAGGAGGAGGAGAAGCCCCCAGCTACTTCTGAATTTTTTCATCTGTGGCACCTGTCTTCATGTGTGTTGTGGTCGTGCCTTCTTCTAAAGGGTTAATACTCCAAAAAATTACCATTATTCCCACCGCATATTACTTAACCATATATGGCTTGAATTGTATTTATGTTGGTTGATTGTTTAGTTGGCAGGAAAATAGGATTAGGGCATATCCCCTGATCCCATGATTAATGTGAAACCATAGTCCAAGATTGGTGGGGGTCATATTATGTATACCATCACATATATAAAAAACTACATCCAAAAACATTAATATAACATATAACAAAGCGCCAAAGGGGGGAGAGGTCTGCAGGGTCAAACCCATGACCTCCTCCTACATATGCCAAATGTTTTAACCAATATGCCAAGAGCACCCTTTGATACAGGATGCCAACAATATTACATTAAAATTTTCCAAAGATTCCATATGACAGTTAGGGCCAGCGCCCTATTTAAGTTGGCGCTCAGACAAAGGTAGGGTACATAGTACGACATAGAAAGAAATATTGGTATGCGTGCCATATCTAGCATATTTTTCATCGGAGTTCATGCCATAGGGTATATAGAATTTGAGTTTGCATTGTAATGCATGCCACAGGGTTCCTTGAAGAAAGTATAGGGTGTTTATATTTATTTTTCTCATAATTTCGATAGGAATTCAATGGTGCACTATGTTTCTAATTTTGAGTAATAGATAAAAGGGTCATTGTAAGAGCACACACATTTGAGCATTAATAAAGCGGTCTCTCAATTGGAAGCGAACCCATAGACATAACCTAAGTTGGGTGAAATTCGTTAACAAACTTGTGTTATGTATTTTATTATTGTTGTTTCTATTTCAATCAATTATCTTGCAAGTTATTTATCATTGAAGTGATTTTGGATATATAATTTAATTCATATTATTTGAAAACAATCAAATCGATCTTTTATATTTTGAATCAAGTTGGATGTTTATGTGTATTTAAGAATAAATTAACATCTAAGGATTTTTGGATCAAGTTGGTATCATAGTAGGTTTTTGACAAGTGTTTGCAAGTGAATGCTTACAAGATCTAGATTCAAGCTTGGTAAAGGTAAGCTTGCAAGTTATAAGCGATAGATTCAAAGGATATTTCGTAAGAGAGAGATGGTTTCTGAAGGAAAGGAAGGAAACTATCCTCCCATGAGACCCGAGGAATTTATGGATACACATTGTCTATCTTCACAAAAGCCCCAATGACATAAAACGTTCGCGATTATAATATTTTTGTAGCCTCTACTGGCACTTCCTTCTCCATTACAAAAGAGCACACCATTAAGAACTTGTATCCCAGAGCCAGGAAAGGATGCTAGGATCAAGGAGTTAGAATAACAACTTCAACAAGTAAGAATAGATGAAGGAAACCTGAAGGATTTCAAGGAAAGCGCAGAGAGAGTCAAGGAAGAACTAGAGGAAGCCATCACATACATGTATTCCCACCTACACCTCTTTCAAAAAACATCAACCACCATTATGGAACATCATATCCAAGTACAAATCAACAAAATCCAGTTCATCACTATCTAGGAAGGCATAGAAAATATTGATAGATGGATTGTTGAGAACCCAAATCCGCCAGTGGACCTTCCTCGCCCCTCAAGCATAGAAATAAATATTGATTACGCTTCGTTAGATTGATACCAACAAGTTGGAAAGAGAAGAAACAAAGAGATGACCAACTTGATGGATATCTATTCAGAATTGCACAAAGAAACACAAGTATTGATACGAAAGTGTTGTCTCCCTCCCCTGGAAGAGTTTGGAAAGACTCTCACATTGGAACAACTACTTGAGAAGATATAGCAGAGAAAAATTCACAGGCGAGAGATAACCTAATTGGCCACCAAGGTGACGATGGAATTGATTGAACAACATCTCATAAAGCCTACCAAATTCCACACCGTGATCTAGGAATTCATGGATACCTTAGCAAAAGATATGCAAACTCTCAATGACAACACAACCATGCACGAGGTCGCTCTTGAGGAACTGTCCTATCACAAGATCATATTGCTCTAGGATCCGTTAGATATTTGGACATCCTACATTAGGGATAAGAACATGTAGACAAGACAAAATAAAAAAATTGGATTTGTTGTTATTTATATTCTATTTTGTCTTTTTCCAACCACTTTCAACTTTGTCTCTTTTATCACACATGTCAAACAACTAGTAAGGGAAGATGAAAGGTTTTTTATAACTGATTTTTGAGGAATAAAAGAAGGAATTTTGGGGATTTAGTAATAGTTGTATAAATAAAGGAAGAGACCCATTTTGAAGGGGCTCTTCAAGCATTGTATACACTCAAGAAACTTTTTAAAGAGAAAACATTGTGTTAATTAATATTGAAAAGACCTTGTTATCGCTCAGTTTGTAGGATAGTTTAAGTAGCTTGAAGGCAAGAGTCAAACTGGCGTAACAGGAGCTTCCCCCACCCACTGTCACCTCGATGGAGGGCTCTTTCTATTCAGGGTGGCTAATCCCAAGGGAGACGTCCCTAGCAATCTGGGGTATTGAAGGAAAATGATCAAAATTTCAAGGCTCAAAGGTTAAAATAAGCTTTCCCTTCACAGATTACTGCCAATAAGATAGTCAAAGAGAAGGTATTCCAATGGAAAGGGCACCTGTTTGCGAGACAAGGAAAATAAACTAAAATGTGCAAGCAGTGGTTAGTACTTCACAAGTTAATGACTATCTTTAATATATATGAGCATAAACAAATGTAATTATTGACGAAGTCAATGATTGCAATCAAAGCTATGGCTTATAATATCACTTCTTCAATAAATACAAAATGATAATAACATTCAATGTTCAATATCAATCCTTGATTTATCACAATGCATTAAATACCATAAATGTGCTCTGGCGTAACAGGAGCTTCCCCACCCTGAATAGAAAGAGCTCCCCATCGAGGTGACAGTGGGTGGGGAAGCTCATGTTACGCCAGTTTGACTTTTCCCTTTCAAGCTACTCGACCTATCCTACAAACTGAGCGATAACAAACCTCACGGCCAGTTTTGAAGGAGAGAAAAACTTATGTGCATTATTGTTTGTTGTAAACTATTTTCAGCAGATTGTCTATTGTTTACATGGGTACATGTTGTTTCCTATAGAGTTTTCTTAATCAATTGTTATTTTTATTACAACTTTGTTATTCTTTCTCATGCTTGTGTCCTAAGCATATGGGTTGTTAATGTATGCAGTAATATAACTTAGACTATTATGGTTATGTATTTGTATGCATGTGTTATCCAACTTTGTATCTTCATAAAAACTATATGATTGAAGTGTTTTCAGAGTTTAGTTTCATTTTAGCTCATTTGGTTACAATAGTGTGCTCCTAGATAGGATAAGATAAGACATAGTAGATTAGATTTATTTTATGCTTTTAGATAGTATTCATCTACATTTGCATTTGCATAACCATCCAACCATTCACCCTCATAAATAGTAATGGCAGCTGGGACAAAATCTGGATGGGTCTCCTAAACCAAATGATGCATAGTCTAATTGGGACTATGTACCGGGGACTGCCCCTTACTGTTGCAGGTAATTTCTACTCCGTCAACACAATGATACCACTATTCTAAAATATATAATATTATTAACTTAAAAAAATATTAAATACCTTTCTTCATATGCATATGCATTATCCCAATTGCACCTTTGCAATTGAAACATGTGGAATTCTTGATAATAAAAAAATCCACATTCTCACCAACTTTTTTTACTTTTCTTCATCTTCTAGGCCTTCAATAACATATAAACAAGACACTTCAGTGCATATGATTAGTTACCAATGTTTTTTTCAAATTGTATAAACTAAGAGAACAATTCAATCCTATGGCATCACAACATCATGATTTATTATCAATCAACACACACATAAAATATTGGAAATGTTAACATAATTATTAAACCTTTAAAACTACCTCATGTTGAATGAGGATTTTGTTTGATTCTAAACTATTTGATTTCTCATAGTTAAGAACATCCCACTCTTGGATTTTATGGTGGTATGTTTGTTGGAAATATTGATTTCATGATTTCAAATACAAGGGGAGCCTACAAGATGTCCAAGATAAATATTACAAGCCTACAGATGTCCAAGATAAATATTGCAAGATAGATATTGTTGAAACAATTATTTTTGGTCAGTTTGGATACCCTATATTTGAAGTAATTTTTACCCTACATACCTAGCTCAGATGGGAGCACTAGTTATATGGTTGGAAATATTATTTTGATACCTTTCCAACGATATATTACATTCCCTTTAACTCTCTAGGAATGAGGAGATATGAATTTTTTAATCTGAAAACCCATCCAAAAAATTGAGATCGACTCAACCAGTCTTTGCAGGTTGGCCCTGAAAGTGGGGACAAAATACTATAAATACAGGATAGGTTGTCACATTTGGAGAGAAACCAAGCAAGATATCAAGTTCAAGGTGTGCAGAAGTGATCTGAGGTGCGCTAAAGGTGTTGTGGTGTCTTTCTAGTGTGTAAAAGAAGTCTAAAGGATTTTCTTGGGGTCTTTCTTGTTCTCAAGGTGTGCTATTAAGGACTAAAGGTATGTGATGATGTCGTGTGCATTTTTTTTAGGTTGTGATGCTGTCATAAGTGGATTTTGTCGACAATGAATGTTGTCGTCGATGGATGTTGTCATCAGTGGATGTTGTCGTCAGTGAATGTTGTTGTTAGTGGATGTTGCCATCAGTGGATGTTGTTGTCAGTTAATGTTGTTGTCAGTGGATGTTTTCATCAATGATTACATTCTGGGAATGATTATATCGGGCTTGCTAGGGTTTGAATGATTTTATATGGAATGAATCATGCAAGTGAATTCAGAAGTACTCTGTGTATGAAGATCTTGGACTGGTGTCTACACATATCTTATTGATTTGGTGCTCAGATGAGGAGATTGGTGTCTCTAGTAGTTTGGTGACTACATATTGCTTAGTTGGTGCTCATTTAAGGAGATTGGTGTCTCTAGTAGGTTGGTGACCGTAATATTTGTAACACTAGGTTGGTGCATACAAACATTTATAAAGATAAGTTTTGTGGTTTTCTCCCAGAAGGGTGTCCACATTAAACT
>ML805832.1:66636-80133 GCA_009831015.1 Picea engelmannii | reverse complement strand
CCCCCCCCCCCCCCCTCTTATTATAAGCATAATCTCAACAATTAGTATCAGAGCAAGTTCCTTCAGAAACAGTCTAACCACTGGAAGGTAGATCTCAGGAGCACACATGGCTAGTCAAGAAGGTTTATTCACAAAAAAAGGTCAATTGTTTGACACAACAAACTATGCATTCTGGAGTGTAAGGATACAAACTTATCTAATTTCTCTTGGGTTTGATATTTGGAAATCATTCGTGAATGTTTATACAACTCTACCAATAGATGTGGTCAAGAAGAAGCCTAGTGAACATAATGCAAAAACCATGAATGCTATATTGAGTGGTCTATCAGAATAAAAAAATTTCAAGGTGATGCATTGTAAATCGGTAAAATATATTTTGGACAAAATTCAAAATATCTTTGAAGGTGATGATAAGGTTAAGAAGGAAAAGCTCCAAACAGATAGAATATAGTTAGAGAGTTTAAAAATGGAAGATGAAGAAAATGTTGTAGCCTATTTTCTTAGAGTGGATGAAATTGTCAACACCATTAGAAGACTTGGTGAGGAGGTTAAGAATTAATAATTGTGCAAAAGGTTCTTAGGTCTCTCCACTTAATATTTGATGCCAAGGTCTATTCCATTGAAAAAATGAAGGATCTGGAGAAACCAATAATGGATGAGCTGCATGGGATTCTCACTACATGTGGGATGAGGACAGAAAAAGAAAAGCCAGCACATAAGGAAGTAGATTTAAAATCATCAAAGAAGACAAAAGGACTCAAATTGTGTGATTTTTATAGCCATGAATCAGATATAGAAGAAGCACAATTTATGAGAAAGTTGAAAAGAGGATCTGGCAAACACAAAGGTAAGCTACCCTTCATGTGTTTTAATTGTGGTAGAGTAGGGAATTTTGTTGCTAAATGTCCATATGAAAAAATAAATGTCCATATGAAAAAAGGAAAGATAGTGATGATGAAGACAATAATAGAATTAAATATTATAGACACAAAAGAGTATAATATACTAAGAAGGAGAGTTTTTACTCTAGAGAGGATAGTAGCTCGTCTGAATTAAGTGATGGATATCTTTTTGATATTGACAAAGAAGAATTTCTCTTCATGGCCATGGATACAAATTTTACCGATAAATAAAGTGAATATAATAAGAAATAAAAATAAGAAGAAGAAGAAGAAGAAGAAGAGATTGATGGGGAAGTGAATCTTGAAGCAGAACTCATTAGTGCCTTAGACGAAATAGACAAACTTAGGGAAAATAATAGAAAGTAGAAATACCAATTGCTTAAATATGAAGAGGAGGATCATGATTTTGAAGAAACAAAAAAGACAATTATCATCTTGAAGACTCAACTAGAAGAGGCAAAAATGATAAAATAAGTGGTGAGAAGATAGCTGGAAGAAAAGGAAGAAAATTGAAAGAAGATAGAAGCTGAAATAGTTTCCTTGGGAAAGGAACTAGAGAAAAAAATGATCAATTGAATAGAAGCTTGAAGTTTGGAAATAGTAATAAAATATTAGATAATATTCTCAGTTGCCAAAGGTCGTCATTCACCAAGACATGTCTTGGCTACGGTGAGAAACAAAATACCCTCGAGGGAGATGCAAGCACTAAGGTCAGAAAGCCATCAGAAAAGAAAAATGAAGAAAAACATAAAATTTATGGCAATATTCTCAAAGGCTCCATCAACAATGAAAGAAGCAATAGGAAAGAAAAATGATGACCATCAAAAATATGATTCTTCCCACAAGAATGAGTGATCCGAATTATTTTCGGCACGAAATGAGAGTAGAGATGTAATAAATAAATGCACAGAGATATCGCAGATATTCAATAATATAACAGAAATGTATCAGAGATGCAACCATAAACACAGATATACAGTAATAAACGATTTCTATTAATGAAATAAATGTACAAAGACTGTAAAAATACAGAGTGAAAGACTCGCTAGAATGGTGGGAGCTTATCTCTGAGAAGAGATGTGACAGCTATTCACATTTGCAAGAAGATGATTACAATGAGGCTCTAAAGGCCTTTTTACAATAAACAGGAATTTCAAAAACCATAGACATCCAAAAACCTAACCCTAGGAGATGAAGCGCCAAAAGTCATGTGGGCCCCGTTTGGGTAAGTTAGTACATCAACTTCCCGTGGTCGTAACTTTTGCATACGATCTCTGTTTTAGGCGCATGATAGCCCGTTGGAAAGGTATCGTCGAGGAGATTCATTTTGGAGGAAATATCGAAGGAAATTCCATATTTCTCCCCATTTTCCCAAAAACGTCATTTAGGGCCTCAAAATGGCCCCAAAAGTTAAAAACTGCTAAAAATAGTAAATTACCAAAATTGCCAGAAAATTGTTTTGAGCCAGTTGGAAAAGGTGGGTGGCCACCTATATCCACGTGGATCAATGATTTTAGAATATTTATTCCACCAATTCAAGACCTTTTACAAACTGGTACCAAAATCTATTTCTTGGCTATTGTTTTTCTTGCAATAACTTTGGTCATAAAGAAATAGATTGTAAAGCTTAAGAAGGAAGTGATCATGTGAGAGATATAAACATAGGCTCTTATAAAACCGCAAAGAATTGATTTCCTCCCTTACTTGATTACAATGTTGAATGATATAAGTGCAATAACTATGGGCACATAACACGTGACTATAGAAGCAACATAATAAAGAAGGAAGATGGTGTTCTTGCCAAACATAAATAAGAATACACAAAGGTGTGGAAAAGGAATCAAGAAGAACAAAAGAAGGAAAAATGTGGACTTGCACTTTATGCTCAAAATGAAGGGAACCAATGGTACATTGACATTGGATGTTCAAAACACATGACAGGGGACTAGACTAACTTTCTCACCTTGAAGGAAGGAAAAGGAGGCAGGTTACTTTTGGAGATAATGGCTCTACAAGGATAGTTGGAAAAAATATTGTTAGTCTTGATAATGGAAATACTAAGACAAAAAATTCCCTATATGTTGAAGGGTTAAAGCACATTATTCTAAGTGTCAATCAAATGTGTGATCAAGGCTACAACCTCACATTTCATTATAAATGGTGTGAGATAAGAAAATAAGCTTTAGGAATATTGGTGGTAAATGCAAATAGAACCTCAAGCGATGTATACATACTCGATGAAGTCAAAGAAGAAAAGTGTTGTATGGAACAGAAGTTGGGAGTGATATCCCTCTCATATCATCATTAAATGGAAGCACAATCTCAAGGGTATTACCCCTTTTCCATTGATTTCAAAAGGGGAAAAGTTGTAGACATAGGAAGAATTGGAGACACAAGGAAAGTTGCAGACATAGGGTGTATCGGAATTGACTAAGGGTTGCCATCAATGAAAAAGGAGGAAATTGTTGGAAATATTGTTGTCATTGATGCCAAATATAGAGGGAGCCTACAATATGTCCAATATAAATATTACAAGCCTACATATGTCCAAGATAAATAGTGCATGATGGATATTGTTGAAAGTTTTATTTTTGGTCAGCCTCGATACCCTATATTTGAAGGAATTTTTACCCTACATACCTATATCAAATGGGAGAAAATTGTATATGATTGGAAATATTATTCCGAGACCTTTCCAATGATATATGGAATTCCCTCTAACTCCCAAGGAATGAAAAGATATGGATTTTTTTGTCTGAAAACCCAGCCAAAAAATTGAGGTCGGCTCAGCCAGTCTTTACAGGTCAACCATGAAAATGGGGACAAAATTACTATAAATACAAGACAAATTTTCTGATTTGGAGAGAAACCAAGAAAGAGATCAAGTCTGAGGTGTGCAGAAGTGATTTGAGGTGCGCTAAAGGTGTTGGGGTATATTTATGGTGTGCAAAAGAATTCTAAAGGATTTTATTGGGGTCTATCTTGTTCTCAATGTGTGCTATGAAGGATTGAAGGTCTATGATGTTGTCATGTGCATTGTTTCGAGGTTGTGATGTTGTCATCAGTGGATTTTTCCGTCAATGGATGTTTCTGTTACTGGATGTTTTCATCAGTGAATGTTGTCATCAGTGGATGTTGTCATCAGTGGATGTTGTCATCAATGAATTTTTTCGTTAGTGGATATTGTTGTCAATGGATGTTTCTGTCAATGAATGTTGTCTTCAGTGGATGTTTCTGTCAATGAATGTTGTCGCCAATGGATGTTTTTGTCAGTGATTACATTATGGGAATGATTCTATGAGGCTTGCTAAGGTTTGGAGGATTTTCTATGGAATGAAGCATGCAGGTGAATTCAAAAGTAATCTGTGTAYGAAGATCTAGGATTGGTGTCTACACATATCTTATTGAGTTGGTGCTCGGTTGAGGAGATTGGTGTCTCCATTAGGTTGGTGCCTACATCTTGTTGAGTTGGTGGTTAGTTAAGTATATTGGTATCTCTAGTATGTTGGTTCCGACAATATTTGTAACAATAGGTTGGTTCCTACAAACATTTATAAAGATAAGTTTTTGTGGTTTTCTCCCGCAAGGGTTTCCACTTTAAACTCGGTGCATGGTGATTTGAGTTTATATGTGATTAGTGTTTCTCAACTGATGAATGATTGATGAATGGTTAAATAAAGTAAAATGTATCATATAATGATTCACCAAGTGCCCCCACTCACAGTATAAGAATAAGCTCAACAATAGTTCCCTAGGCTTACATACAACCCCAATTTTCTCCATCTCATCCAAAGTTGAACAAATTTTGTTTTTTCAATGCTTCTATTTGGATGAATATTGTTGTAATATTGTTCAATTATTTGAACTTCATGAAACATCCTCAATAGTTTTAATTCTAGCATGTTGAGAATAATATTCAAGCTCGACCTTTGAACTAGGAGTTAGATATATTTAGCAACACATGTTTCACTAAGTTAATTAAATACTAAAAAGATTCATTTATAATAAAATTTTGTTGTGAAAGAATGTGGTTTTCCATAATTTGTTTTATTCATGGGATGGTTCTTCATAATATTCAATTGTCTACCATATAAGGTTGGTTGAATGTGTTCCCCGAGGTCAAGAGAAGTCGGTGAGGGAGTGCATTGTTAAGGCACTCTGTAAGTGAAACTCATCGGTTCGAAACCCCTAGGGACACCTCAAATATAGTCATGTTAAGGGTTGGTGCGGTTCAGGAAGGGTGTGATCCCCGAGTGATTTTGACGGATTAGATACCCCTGGGTCGTGGCATCTCATCCATAGTCCAATCTTGCAGGTGAGGGATAGTATAGCCAACAAAACAAAGGTTGGTTGAATGTTTATAATATGTTTATCTAGATTTTTGTCCCATCCTTTACTTGAATCCAAATTAGGATTCAACTCTTAATGTCTTAAAAAGAAGAAAGATTAAGAAAGTAATGACAAGATATAAACATAAATTTAAACCTCTAATAAATGTCTAAAACTTACTAGGAGTAGGTTTGGAGACATTGGATACAACTCGTAAACACTATGGATTGTGTCCCCTTCTTGTATTTTAATTTCATTTGTAGCTATTTGCATAGATTTTTTGTGGTATGTGCACCATGGACAAAAAATATTTCCCATTGGAGAAACATTATTATTGCATACTAAACTACATATGGCTACTAGATCATGGCATTCAAAAAGATTCACTTTCACTATGCTACTTTTTTCCATTAGGATCTCATTTCTTAAAAGCCTATTTAATGGTTTCATCAAGTTCTTCTCATTTTCATGATTAGAAACATTTGTTAAAACCTAATTATATTCTTCCTTTCTATCCCATTTTCCAATTCTTACAAAAGACATTAATCCATTTTCTTATAGAAACTAAAATAATATCTCACATACCTACCTATTTTAATCATAATGTGCTTCATGGACTCTTATTTCAGACCTCTTTTTGTATGATTCAACCGCATAGGAAGCACGTGAATTTATCTTCTTTTCTCTAAATCCATCTATGAACGCATCATTTCTCTCCCAATCCATATAAATATTGTCAGCTTCTTTGCTTCACACTTTCATTTCCTTTGAAATCAATGTTGGATTAACTTCCTTGAATACACAATGAGAGAAAATATGCTTTATACATAGAAAATTTCCATGGCTCATTTTTTTTTCAATAAATATTGAAGCCATGTTACAAGGCATAAAATCATTATAGATCTCTTGCACAAACAATGATCAAATTTTATCAAGCAAAAAATTTGGGTGTTCAAGGACATACTCAATTTTAGACTCTTTTCACTATAATTTTTTCTCATGAAGTAATAAATTCCATCAATAATGCCACTATTTTCTACACGATTAAGTGACTTCCTAAAGCACCATCTCCCAATTTCCTTGAATTTTTTCTTCCCCGAATTTATTCTATGGTTATACTATCTTGACCACTTCTTGAAACCCAATAAATACACCCTTGAATGGTTTCCAAGTGACCTAATGGTAGCATGTGTAGTTTGATATGATAAACACCCTTCAAACATTTCGATTAAAGCTTCTACATTTGTAGAATTTGGATTTTGCATAGGTTCATTTTTATCAATTTGTTCATGAAATGTAGTTCTTTCAAATGTGTCATGACTTCCAGTTGCTTCCAAGTTCTCAAGAGATGCATGTTATAACTACTGTCGACTGGGTAGAACTACACTACCATTCCCTTCAATAGTAACTAAAGTCAAAGGCTTCCTAGGTCGTTGAGAAATACACCCTTTTTCTAATTTTATTAGAGTGATTTGTGATAACATTGGCGTAAATGGTTCATATTTGAGGGGAAATTGGGGCCTCATTTTATGAAACATAGTTCATTATATGGTATTAATTTTTATTTGATTATACCCTCGATTCCTTTCAATCATCTGCCAGTATTTTTCTTCTTCTTGTGGTCTCCATTTATAAAAATGTTTTTACTTTGGTTTAGGGAACCAAATCAAAGGAAAATGAAACTACATTCCTATCCAGGTAATACCATATAGTCTTAAGAGTGTTATATATCATTCTGCTATGTTTACTACTTCACTAAAATTAGGATAACCAAATGGTTCCCTTTGTTTCAATTGATCTGTCAAATAATCCCATCTATGGCCACATGCCAACAAAGCTTCTAGCCTTATGTTTATAATTATGTGCTCACAATATACAATAGCATGTTTCTAGGTTTCATTGATGAGGGGTACCCATTGAGGTGCATTTAACAATTTGTAATATGTTCCCAAAACTACCTATGTATTCTGATTTTCATCCCTCACCCCTAAACCACATTTTTTTCTCATTGTTCTCTAAAGAGGTATGTGCATTTATCCATTGCAATTGGTTACTTGTAAAAGAGGTGAAATCCTTCAATTGGACATCCCATACGAAGGGGCTAGGATTCCATTTCCTATCATGAAAAAATAGGATTTCATGCTAATATAGTTCACAAAGTATATTTTTATCTTCTTGGATGCTTAGAGATATTGCTTCCAAAAGGGACTTAGTAGTGCTAAAGTCTCTTGGCATCCCTTCAACCAATTCCCTTAGCTAAAACATCAAGTGTCTTTCCCATAGGATTACTTCATACACTGGTGAAGACCACTTGCAACTAAGCATTGTATGAGACATATTTCTCAATTGTTTCTTCTCTTTGTTTATATTTCTCACTTCAACTTCCAACTCAACAATTCTCTATCTATATTCTTTCCATATATCCCAATTGGCTCTATATACAATGTATAACTCTACCCATTCTTCTCTCATGGTGCAAATGGTGTGTCTATATACTTCTAGTGGAACCAAGTCTGTTTTAGCAGACCTTGTTGCAACTTTCCATTTAGCAACCTTGGATCTTAATCTGATTACTTCAAAAAAAACTAATGAATTCTTATTCTTTTGTTTAGACTCCTACTAATTGAACAGTAGGTTTAGTAACCATGAATTCTCTCATAGGTTCCATAGCATAATTTTCATATAAATCTTCAGCACAAGGCTCACTAGTCTCATGTGTTTCCATAGGTTTAATAGTTGCTTATGTAGCAACTTTTGTAATCAAGGCTTCATCAACAATTGGTTTGGTAGTCATTTTATCCACAATATTAGTGGCATACTCAATAAGTTCATCAAGAATATATGTAGATATATTGGTGATTATCTTGTTAATAATATCCATAACAATCTCCATGACTTCATTAAAGGGTTCAATGGTGATTTCAACATCTATTTTAATTACCAATTCTTTAGCAACTTCATCTACATCCTCTTTAAAAGGATCAAGATCAATAACATGTATAACTACTTCTTTTGTAAAATGTCTAGTAGCAACATTTTCCATGGGATTAGTAGTAACATTTCTCATGGGATCAGTAGAAAATATGACAACATTTTCTATAGGATTAGTAGTAGCATTAGAAATAACAAATTATTCATCAATAGGACCAACAAAATTGGTAGATTTAATAATAGAAGTATCTTCAAGAATTTATTCCATATAAATTTTAACAATAGTCTTAGTGTCATCAATAGATTGAGTGGCAACAATAGGTCTAGTAGACTTAGTAGCATTCTTGATAATAAGCTCATCAACAATTTTAGTAGTAGTAGGATCAATAATACAGGTAGGTGAAGTGACATCCATAGGATCGGTAACAACCCCAAAAATTGATTCCACACCAATTGTTTCATTTGTTGTTTGGTGAAATTCATGAAAAGAAGAAGATGGCTAGGCACACTCATCAAGATATTGGACCAATGTGTCTAACCCTACCAAGGATTTGTATGCCTTCAATTTCCTTCCAGAAGAATCTAACTTATAGTGCAAAACCTTAACTTCCTTCTTTAATTTGTGATTAAGCTTTAGAATTGTGCTACAAGAAGGTTTCAAATGGTGCTTACCTGGAAAAATGATGATCTTCTTCTTGGTTTTGGAATTGGTTACCTTAGGTATCACTAGAGTTTATATTGCATCCTCTTCAACATTATCTACAAAGTTGCGTATTGGACTATCAGAAAAGTTATCTACAAACTCAACTTGTTCTTCAAGATGCTCCTAAGAAGGAGGAACTACTTCTATAGTAACTACTTTTTCAACCTCTTGTTCTACCATTAGTTCTTGTGTGATCGTAGAAATTTCTTCAACAATTGACCTGGTCCTCCTCCTTTTAGAATGAGCTATAAGGATGACCTCTTTCGATTTCCTCCTTTTCCTTGTTGAGGGACATCTTTAGTCACAAGGTTAGAAGGGTTTTCTTCTATGATTGGACATCCTGTGATTTCAATCCCAATATATTGTTCTCCTACAATTTGTATCGCATCATATTTCACTGCATTTGCACGAGCTTCTTGAGCTCCCCCTTCATATCCTTCTTCCTTAGCAACATGAGCCTCTTTTACGAGGTCTTCTTCTTGTACCTCCTCCTCATGCTCTTTTGGTTCCTACTCTTCTTCTACCATCGAAGGCACTTGCAAAATATATTCCCAAGTACTATTTGTACATGAAAGGGCATCAATTACAATTAATTTAATGAAACCATGATGAGTGACAATGGATTTTTGGCTTGCTCTAGGACTATGAGCCATTAGTTGGAGTTCAAATCATAAAATAAGGCCTATTAATCAATCTATGATGTCTTAGATGATTTTAAAAATAAAGTGGTAGCCAAAAAGGAGGCTATGGAAGCCTTTGCAAGTGAGATATTTTTGTAAGAAGTATGCAACATCATCCCATGGTTATTGTAAAGATGACTTATTTTCCCCCTTTCCTCCATCTTTGACCATATCATCTCCAATGAGGAAGTCAATGTACTCTTGGATATATTTCACACAATGATCAAGCCATATTTCTCAAGTTTTAGGTAGGCTTGTTACTTAGGATATAGTTTCCTTTGTGTCTTTGATCCACAATCCCTACACCATTGCTATGGACAACCAATTTTTTTTAGCAAATTCTAGTGTAATAGATGTATCAAACCCTTGTAACCTCTCAAAATAAGCAATCCAACTCACATCCTGAAAGATATGAAGCACCTCTAAATGGCTACGCAATTGTGCTAAGGTGATGGGTCCATGTATGACTATAGACCCGCCCATTATGCCTTTGAAGTGGTAGCAACGAATGATAATAGTATGAAGTTTCATCAAGTAAGAGTAGCAACAAGGGTGATTAATAGCAAGGGAGAGTAACAACATGAAATGGGAGAAGAGTTTCAATAATGGTGGTGAGAAAGTTACTAATTTAGAAAGGAAACAAAGGTGATGACTGACAAAATGATGTTGGGAATTGGCCAAAATTGGAAACATCATGGAACGACAACAGTTGTAATTATGAGGAGAAGTGTGTTGATGGCAGGAAAAATGACATTGAAGTGTAGGATTAATCGGTGGCGGTGACAAATCACACATGTCATTGATGATTGGACATCCTCCCCCCAAGTGAAATGACAGGCTGGACTTAGCATGATGAAAGCATAGCCAAATATGGGCAAGGTACTTTTCATACTTAAATGTGGCATTGAATGAAAATTGTAAATGTATAGGAGAGTTTGTAACTTTTCACTTACTTGTAAGACATGACATGATGGTTGCATTACGTGACAAGATTGAAAGCATCATTCATAGCATCAATAGCAAGTGTGTAATTGCACAAAGTCGATGGATCAACAACAAGTGGTAAAACCAAATGAAAGGATGATTATTCATAACAATCGAGAGAAACATAACATAATATGAGGATCTGCAACAAAATTTTGAGTAGTGTGCAAGGATCTACAACAATTAGAAAAACAAACATGATAGAAGGATCCATAGAAGTCATTGGAAAGGAATGTAGAAATCAGCAAAGCAGAACATGATCTATAACAATGTTGGAATATAACAAATTCCAATGATCTACAACAAATATGCGATCCATATCAAGTAACTAGATCTATAGCATGAATAAAGTCATTGAGAAAATAAATATTTTTTCTTTTTATATTATTATTATTATTATTTGCAAATACTGTTTGCCAGCAAGCTAGTTTTCAAACAATATTTGTCCAACTATGCCCCAAAAAGGGGTTTTCACAATTGAAATTATTATTATTATTATTATTTAACTAAAAGAATGAGAAAATAAAATGGTGGAAAGTACAGGTGGCATATTCACTATACCAACAATCTCCAAATCTAAACCAATAGAAATATCTATAATGAAATCATCCTTGGACAATGGCTTTTGATATCGCCTCAATCAATTATCATTAGCTATGAGGGGTATATGTTCTTCATCAATGGTATGCAACTTCACATAAATGTTGTCATAAACAATATCAATCTCATACGGCCCCAACCAATTAGTGCAAAACTTTCCTTTAAAATATTTGAACCTAGAATAATATAAGAGGGCCCAATATCCATCCTAGAACTTTTTTTTCTTGATGAATTTGTTATGCCATGCTTCTCTATACTATTGAACAACAGAGGTTCGGTGCAAGGTAGCCTAATGAATTTCATCAAGTTGATTGATTTGGTTTAAGCGATGCTTTTGGGATTATGACAGGTCCAATCCCACTTGCAACATAGTTTTGAGCGTCTTTACTTCAAACTCAATAGGAAGTACTACATGCTTACCATACACAAGCTCATAAGGGGTGAAGTTCATGGTGTTTCTCCAAGTGGTGTGCTAATCCCGTATAACTTCTGGAAGTTTTTTGGCTCAATCCTTGTAATAAATATACATAGTCTTGGTTAATATGGATTCTAAAACTTTGTTGGTGACTTCCACTTTCCCATTGGCTTGTATATGGTATGGTGTAGATGTCTTGTGTTGAATTTAGTACTATTTGTTAATGGCCTAAATGAGTTTGGAAATAAATTGAGTTACTTGATCTGTAACAATTTATCATGGTACACCAAAGCGAAAAAAGATATGCTCATAGAAAAATCTACTACTGCTTGTTTTGTGGCCCTCAAAAGTGTTTTGGCTTGAACTCATTCGGTGACATAGTTAGTGCAAACAAAGATATGATTTTTCTACCTAGATGGAGGGTTGATGGGACCTACAAAATCTAGAGCATGTTTCTCGAAAGGCTCCACTTGATTTTAGTCTGTAGTGGAATCTCATCAGAACAAATAGGTTGTCCCGTTCTTTAGCAACTATCATAGCTTCTCATGCACTTCTTATCAGAGAAAAAAATGCTAGGCCAATAATATCCTAGATGCAACATCTTATGTGTATTCCTTTTATCAACAAATCTCCCTCCATAAGGTTCATCATGACAAGATTGTAGGATGCCATAAATCTCATCCTCTCAAACACAACAAATGATTATGAGATCCAGCCTTGTGCAAAAGAGGTATACTTGAACCCAAGAATACATTGCACCTTCATTGATAAGATTTTTCCTTTCCTTCGATGAGAGATGTGCTTGTTATCGCACAGTTTGTAGCTAGGAAAAGGGCTATAAGATTGAAGGCCAAATTGGCGTAACAGGAACCTATCCCACCCAATGTCGCCACGATGGGGAGGTTCTTTCTCTTTAGGGAGGTTAGGCCCAGGGGAGACGTCCCCGGTGACCTGCGGTTTTGAGGAGGCAGAAGGATAATGAGATAAGGACAAAATCCCCCCCTCACAAGTCACCACCCAAACAGAAAGTCCCGGCTAAAAATCCAATAATGAAGTAAATCCCCAATAAAGAACACCTGCCCAGAACAAGACAACAGCAAACAGATATATGCAAGCTATATTTCGATGGGTTAGTACTTCATAAGAATATCTGATATTCAATATAATCAATTTGAAAGTAAATGTTGACGAAGTTAATGTTTGAAAAATAGCACTTGAAAGTAAATGTCACTTCATCAATAAATACTAGAACGATAAGACATTCAATGCAACAAATCAATACTTAACTCAATTAATGCCTTTAACTACCATTCAATTGCTCATAAAATGAAACGTTGTTGCATTAAATATGTAATTACCAAGGATGACGTCAGCAACTAGGGTTAGTAAGTTAGCTAGAGGTAGGGTTAGTGTAGTTAGGGTTTCAATTGAAAAAGTTTTTGAGAGTGTTTAGATCAAGTTCTTACTTCAACTTTGGAGGACTTAGATCAGTGCCTTAGGGTTTAATGGAGTCATAAGTGAAGGATACAAGAGTTGAAGGGGGTGAGATTTAAAAGGACTAGAGGGATAAGTTTTGGAGTGCTGCTAAAGCAGGGCTTCAAAATCATAACCCTAGGGGAGAGAGGCTCACTCTGGTGTTGCTAAATCAAGGCCTCGTGCTCTCTCCTCCTTCCCGGAAAATAGCTAGCTCAAATGAAATACAAAATCAAGACAAGAGGGCTTAAATAGGGAGAGTGTTGCTAAGACAAGGCTCTTTCATCAAACCCTAAAAGAAAAAAGCCCTAGGTGTATATGACCTAGGCCTGGGACATCCTCTTCCTCTTGAAGTCAAAATGGTACGGCTAGCTAAAGGGAGGAAGAAAAAGGAGTGTAGCTATGGCTAGGCTCTCTTCTTCTTCTTCAATGGCTAAAAGATTTTCTATCAGGGGACATGAGACAAGGACCTACTTGTGT
>ML805832.1:33713-65842 GCA_009831015.1 Picea engelmannii | reverse complement strand
GAGAGTTTCCAGAAAGATCTCATCCAAGCCATGTAAATGAGGTGATGTGGTTAGGGGATGTCCAAACATATGGGTGCACTGAGGGCCAAGGATGCATAAGTGTTACCTGTGGGTTCCTTTGTAGAAGGCGAGTTGTACCTGTCATGGATGCATTTTTTCCAAGCCCATTCTTGCCTTTATTCCTTTTATTCTTGTTTTATTCTTTTATTTGCTTTTTTTTTTGTTTGTTCAATAACTAACCAGGGGACACTGCCTTGGCATGGTGACCAGAGCTGACAACGTTACCCACAAGTAATTTCACAAATATGAGAAGGTTGGCTTGTGATGAGGCCCCCTTTCCCTTGGCCATGCAACCAAAGGTCACTGCCCTAGTGTGGTAACCAGATGGTGGCAATGTCATACTATTAGGTACCCATGGACCTAATGGGTTGGATCGTGATGAGACCCCCTATCCTCTGACTAGGTCTTGTTTTGTTATTTTTCGGGTCCCTCTTATTTCTTGCTAAGAGGTTTTTTATTGCCTTCTCGGGGATCCCTGGGCGAAGCATCTCGAGGTTTTATTTCTAGGATTTTGTCTTTTACCAGCTGCTTTTACCTTCTGTGCCTTTAGCCCCTTCTTCTAATGAGATAAGGTGCAATCTTGCAAATAGGTCAACCCAATGCCCAGACAAGGGGAATGGGATAAATGACCGAGAGATAAGATGAAACAGTGGTGCTATGATGGGAGCGGACGATGGATTTTCAGAAATTCCCCCAGTGGCAAACCAAGACCTATGGGTACAAGCTTGCTAGGGCACCCTGTCAATTTCCCCAAGAATGGTCAAGTGGGCTAATGTAAGATCCAAGCAATTGTTAGAGATAAAAGGAATCAGATGCATATATTTAAAGGTTTCAATGATCAAAAGTGACAAATACCATGATACCTGGACCAATTACCTCATGGAGCAAGAACCTCTTCTAATACAGGATCAATTCGATCGTGATGGATGTTGTTGCTGCTGACAAGACAAAAGATGATGAATGAAGAAAAGGCGGGCCATGCTTAGGTCAATCCTTCTCTCGTTACTCCATGTCTAGGACCTGTGGGCCTCGAGACATGATCTCCTAGTTATCCCTAAAAAGTGGGGATAACAGTGCTTAAAGTTTTCTTGCAGATAAATAGTTAGGAATATATGTAAACCATGATGTGTTAGTAGATAATGAGAATATATTTTCATCAAGAAAAACATCTTTGACAAGAATGACATCCCTGCCATTAGTAATTCTGGAAAGGAGCTCGACAACATCATTCTCCCTTACATGCTTATAAATGATGGTGATGTCAAATCCTACAATGGTAATAACCACATATTCACTCTACCATTGGTAATGGGTTTATTAATTAGATAAGGAATGGAAAAATGATGAGTATGTACAAATATAGGATATCCAGTAATATAGTTCCAAAATATATTAATAGCATATACTACTGCAAGAAATTCATTTTCAATCACTATGTAATTCAAATCTGTTAGTGCAAGGTTTTTATTGACAAAATAAATTGCATAGGGATTTTGTTCTTCTTTCTATCCAAGAACTGCCCCAATGGATGTGTCAGAAGCGCTTGTGGAAATATGAAATGGAAAGGACCAATTTGGTCCCCTTAAGACTGGTGCCACAGATAAATTTTCTTTCAAGGATTCAAAAGCAGATTGACCATGGTTAGTCTAAAAATATTATGCATCTTTAGACAATAAACAAAAAAAGGGAGATGCAATTTTGGTAAAGTTTTCAATAAAACGACGAGTGTACCCAACATGTCCTAAAAAACTACGAATATTTTTTTTTTTGTTTTTATAATAGGAAGATTAGATATCACCTCAATTTTCATTGGATCCACCTTGATTCCAATAGGAGAAATATGGTTTCCAAGAACTATCCCTTCAATCAATAACATGTGACATTTCTCATGACTGAGACATAAGTTGGTTTCTTTAGATCAATTAAGCACTTTCTCCAAATTAACTAAAGCTTCATCAAATGTATTACCATACATTGTAACGTCATCCATATACACTTCTACATAATTATGAATCAAATATGAAAAGTACCAAGAACAACCCTCTAAAATGTAGCAGGTGCATTACAAATACCAAAGGGAAATACTTGGTAAGAAAACGTTCCCCATGGGAAGGTAAAGGTGGCCTTATCTTGGTCCTTGGCGGAAAGTTAGATTTTATTATAACCACTAAACCCATTGAGGAAAGTGAAGTACTTATTTCCTACTAATGTATCAAGGATTTGATTGATGAAAGGTAAAGGAAAATGGTCCTTATATAATCTATGAAAACCCTCCATTCCCTATTTTTATTAGGAACAATCACAAGGGGTGAAACCTATTGACTATTAGAAATGGGATACATGAAATTTACATTTAGTAATTTTTGCAACTCATCCTTCACTATCTCATGCAATGCAGGGTTCATTTGACGTTGGGGTTGTCGGAGAGGTCAAAATTTATCCTTGATATAAGTATGGTGAGTAAAAAGATCGAGATGAATTCCCTTTGCATTGGTACATTCCCATAAAAATGCATCTGCATGATTTTGTAACAACTCTATCATCCTTTGTTTCTGTGAACCTTCTAGCCTAGGATTAATATTGAGTGTTCTTCCCATACTAATTTCTATTGGCATACTATTTGTTTCAAATACAATGTAGAGATAAGAAGGCATGGAATTTAATTTTGATTTTATAACATAGAATGAATTCTCATCTTCTAACATATGCATGTCATGGTTGATAGGTGAATAAGGATCTATTTATGATATCAAAGATGAGATCATATTCAATCTTCTCTTTAAAAGAGAGGGCTAAATCAATCGCAAGAAATCATTGGATACCTTAATCATCAATGCCTCCATTCCCTACCCGCATGTGCATTTCTTAGTTGGAGATAGGTTTGGAAATATGATATAAGGAGAGTTTCTTGGTGGAATTTCCATGATAGATAGTTATGCCTATATATCTACAACCAATATAGGCATTAGTAGTGGCTAACCGTGGCCTACATAATATCAAGGGGTAACCCCTGTCAGTTTTATACCTGTGAAGTAAAGAAATGCATACAAATTCTTAAGCAAAATAGAAATTAATCAATGACTTATACACATAGTACACAAAGATTTACTCTAGAAAGCCTTAACCAAGAGAAAACCAACCTTCCTTGGTGCCACATATTTCAAATATTCATTGTATTAATTTCATCATTCACATTACAATATATACAATATTTTAGGTATTTCGCAGCTACCAAAACCCTAATCCCTTAATCCAGGATTAATTTAGAAAAATGTTAAAAATAATGAAAATCTCCCAAAAAAACTATTGGGGGGAGGATTGTCAAATTCGATGCACCCCCACACACACATACAAATAATATAACACATAACCAACATTCTCTCACTTGTTGTTTTATTTTCATATAGGGGGTCATAATATTACATAGTCAAGAATCGAGGGTAGTAACGTCCCTTGTTTCTATGCACCAAGAGAACTTCTCAGTGCTCACAGACTTTGTTAATGAATTTGCAACATTCTTCAAAGTGTCAACCTTATCCAACAACACCTTCTTGTCTTCAACCATGTCTCTCACAAAGTGATACTGAACATCAATATGCTTTGCCTTTGAATGATAAGTTGGGTTCTTTTCCAAGAATATTGCACTCTAACTATCGCAATCTAATATTATTACTTGTTGTACCAACCCAATACCTGAACACAATATCTGTAACCATATTTCTTATTTTTTTCATGAGTGGCTACCATGTATTCAACTTTTATAGTTGAGAGAGCCACTACGATCTATCATTTTCTCATCCACCTAATTGCTCCTCCAAATAGGTTAAACACATACCCACTTGTAGATATTATGTGATCCAGATCTTCAAATCAGTTTACATATACAAACCCTTGTATGTCCAACACTCTATCCAATCTTGGTATTCCTTGATAGCACAGTCCATAACTAGTGGTGCCACATAAATACTTGAAAACCCTCTTTATTGGTGTCCAATACTCCTTTCTTGGTTTTGACATATACCTGCTCAAAACTCCCACTGCATGGGCAATGTCTGGTCTAGTACAAATCATTTCATACATCAAATTTCCAACCGCACTAGCATACAAAACATGGGGCATGTCCTCTTCATATTCATGTGTCTTGGGGCACTAGTCTACAGATAAATTTACACCTACATAAATAGGAACCTTGATTGGTTTACACACCTTCATATTAAACCTCAGCAATATTTTATCGACATATTTTCTCTGATTCAACCAGACTTTCCTGATTGCATGATCACTTTTAATCTCCATTCCCAAAATGAAGTTAGAAACACCAAGATCCTTCATGTCCAATTTGGAGGATAGATGTTATTTCACCTCATTGATAACATCCATGTTGTTTCCTACCAGTAACATGTCATCAACATACAACACTACATAAATGAAGTGATTACCAACCTCCTTGGAATATACACAATTATCAACCATGCTTCTCACAAATCTTATTCCAAGGATGCATGTCTCAAACTTTTGGTACCACATCCCAGGTGATTGCTTCAAACCATATAGTTATAGACTAACTCTTTCTTTCCCTTCACTACAAATCCTTTTGGATGCTTCATGTAGATTTTTTCTTCTAGATTTCCATGTAGGAATTTTATCTTCACATCCATCTGTTCTACTTCAAAATCAAAAGTAGCAGCAACATATAATAGAAATCTAATAGAATTTAACTTGGCAATAGAAGACAAAATTTCACTAAAGTCAATTCCATATTCCTAGGAATAACCTTATGCTATTAACTGAGCTTTGTGTTTCTCCACTTTTCCTTTTTCATTCAACTTCTTCTTAAACAACCATTTTATACCAACATATTTTCTTCCATCTGGCAACTAAAATAGATCTCATGCCTCATTCTTATCCAAGGCATCCATCTCTTCAACCATTTCCTTCTTCGAGAGTTTACTATCCTCTGAATTCAATGCTTCCTTGACAATTTTGGCATCATCATCAGTAATAGATAAAGAAAAATTAGCATGAAAATCGGGTGGACTATACCTTTCTGGTCTCCTTCTTTCCCTCACTGATCTCCTCAATATTGGAGTATGAGGTTCTTCTTCTCATGTTGAGTCATATTTTGCATCATCCAACTCAAACTCTATTTTCTTAGGTTCTTATTTCCTTGGTAGGATTTCCTATTTGGGAACATCTTTAACCTCTCTAAAAACAACATCCCGACTATAGAAAACCTTCTTAGTTCCCAGGTTCCAAATTTTATATCCTTTTATACCATCTTTATAACCAACAAAGATACACTTTTCAAATTTATTATCCAACTTAATCCTATTTTCCTTTGGAACATGTACATAAGCATCACGACCAAACACACTGAGATGTTCAAGAGAGGGTTTCTTAACATTCCATACCTCATGTGGCGTTTTTTCATCCAACACTGATGAGGGTGATCGATTTACCAAGTAACATGCAGTACCCACTGCCTCTTTCCAAAATACTTGTCCTAACCTGGCACCACTGAGCATGCTCCTTTCTTTTTCCATCGACATCATGTCCATCCTTTCTGCAACTCCATTCTGATGATATGTGTATGGAGTAGTCTTCTACCTTGCTATACCACACTTCTTACAGAATTCTTTGAATTTATTTCCATATAATTCTCCACCATTATCTGTCCTCGATACCTTTATTTTCTTCTCTATCTAATTTTCTACCAAATCCTTAAACTCTTCAAATTGATCAAATACCTCATATTTCTTCCTAAGAAAATAAATCCATGTGTTCCTTGAGAAATCGTCTATGAATATAACATAATACATAGATTTACCTAGTGATGGAATTGACACAAGTACAAACTCATCACTATGTATCAACTTTAAGTAGCACCAGATGGGAATCTTACTCGATTTTGTTACCATATATGCAATGTTCATATAAATAAAAATCTAGGGTGCAATTAGACATACATTCAACCATACCCTTACCATGTAATGTTCGAATTCCCTTTTCTCCAATATGTCCCAGTCTTTGATGCCACATCATGATCTTCTTTCCAGGGACAGTATGGATCCTATCTTCTTTATTTATTTTCTCAAGGACAATAGAACTGTTACACCCATGAATATAATTACTTCCCAACAAATTGTACATATTTCCACATCGACATCCCCTCATCAACACCATTTCTCCTCATACCATCTTGCAAGTTCCATTTCCTAACAAAGTATCCACACCTGCATCATCCAACTTAGTTACAGATATTAGGCTCCTGAAAAAATTTGGAATGTGTATAACCCTAGGGAGAGTTATAATCCTTCCATTTTTCAGCAATAGCTTAACCCTTCCATGTCCCATGATTTTGGCTATTGAGTCATCTTCTAGGAAGACATCACGACCATTGTACTTTTCATATTCAAATAACCACTCCTTGTGAGGATTCATATGAAATGATGCACTTGAGTTGATAAACCATACACCACAATCTACATGTGTACTTGTATATTCCAAGTAAACATCACCTCCTTCTTCTGTGGATGTTTTTGCCTCTGTGGAAGAGGCATCATTAGATCCCTTTTCTTTATCAACATTCTTAGACCTGCAATCTTTCTTATAATTCCTATCTTTACTGCACTTCCAACGTTTCCTCAAAGGTTTTCCTAGAGATTTAGATCAACCTCTAGATTTAGATCCCTGCCCCAAATATTTATTTTTATTCCTATCTTGGGTATGACCTCTTACAAATAAAGATTTTGTGCTTTGACTATCCATGCTTTTTTGCCTCATTTCTTCCGATAAAAAGGGTGCAACTACATCCTCATACATCAATGCAGATTTAGTGGTAATACCAATTTCTACAACCAAATTATCCCAAGAGTCTAGCAAAGAACATAACAAGGTAATACACTTATCTTCTTCCACAAGATTAATATCAACAGATACAAGTTGACTTACCAAAGTGTTGAAGGAATTTAGATGATCTATCACAGAATGTCCATCTTCCATCCTAAGATGATACAACCTTTTTCGAAGAAACAATTTGTTTACCAGGAATTTTGATTGATACAAATTCCCTAACTTCTCCCATAGTTCCTTGGATATAGATTCTCCTGAGGAATTCAGTAACACCGAATCTACCAAGTAGAGTCGAATCATACTCCTTGTTCTTCTATCTAGCTTCTCCCAATCTTATTTCCTCATACCAGTAGGTTGTGTACCAATATCCACAATGATCCATTGTTCTTTGTATACAAGAAGGTCCTCCATCTTGAGCTTCCATAACTAAAATCTTTGACCATTGAACTTCTCAATCTTGATTCTAGAATTACTCGCCATTTTCTTTCAACACACGAATCACCACTGTAAATCTCCCATTGAACCCAAGTTTATCACAAACCCAAGATAAACTTGATCTATCAAGATCAAGCCAAACCCTTAGCAACAAAGGTGTCCCCCTGAAGCCAAAAACGAGCTATGACACCACATGTAAGTTTTAAACCTATGAAGTAAAGTAATGGATACAGATACTTAAGCAAAACATAAATTAATCAATGGCTCATACACATAGTACACAAATATTTTCATTGGAAACCTTTAATCGGGAGAAAACCAACCTTCCTTGGTGTTGTGCCTTTCAAATCTTCATTGCATTAATTTCACCATTTTCAATACAATATATACAATATTTTAGGTATTCCGCAACTACCAAAACCCTAATCCCTCAATCTGGGATTAATTTAGAAAATTGTTAAAAATAGTGAAAACTGCTAAAAATATTGAAAACCTTTGAAACAAACTACTAGGGGGAGGATCATCAATTATGATGCACCCCTCATACCACATACATGCAAAGAATATAACACATACCCAACAATCCCAAGGTTGGATTTTGATTGCAGAACCATAAAATATGTAGGATACTCCTAGGAATATGCAAAGATCACCACATCCTCTAGGATGCCCTCTAGTTTGATGGTGGACCGATCAACCATTTGGAGAACTATGGGAGTTTGTTATAAGTAAGTCAAATTTAATTTTTACACAGTTTCACTCGTCATGACATTTATGGAAGCCCATAAGTCAATTAACGTATTTGGATTACAAATATTGTTAATGTAAAAATCAACAATATGACTACCAAGATATGTGTACTTGGTAGTGAAAATATTCTCAAGCATTAGATCTTCCAGTTGACCAATCACTTGGATAGTTGGATAATCCTTCTTCTTTCTACCAAGCTTATTTAGACATAAATCCTAGATAGATTTGACATAGATGGGTGCATCTTTCATGGCTTGAAATAGTGAGATATTGACACATACATTCATCAACTCCCCAAGGAAGTCAAACTCAGGTTGGGAAAGGGGTTTGTTCATACTTAACCTCTTCAGATAGGGAGGAATTTGTGCAACCCTAGGTCGTGTATGTTATGAAATTTTAGGGGAAGTAATCGATGGAATATTTGAGTGAACACCTTGACAATCATTAGGGGAAATAGAACAAGTAGGAAAAATAGACAACTCAATGGTGTAATTCGATTGAGTTGTTTTATTATCTGGGTTACCTATGGGTTGTGAAGGTAGTTGTGGTCTTGGTGTAGGATTGCTAGTATGCAACCGCAATTTCCACTGCTACTAAGGTAATTGAAATTGTTGTTGGGGAAACTGTGCAACTACTTTTTGTTGTTGGGTTCCAAAGGGAGAGCCTCACCAACCTTGTGGTTGTTGATAGCTTTGGATTTACTGAGGTGACCATTATTTCCAAGATATGAAATTATACCAAGGTTAAGAAGGGTATTACATTTTGTAGTTAGTCCAAAAATCATTATAATATTGAGAAGTATCTTGAACCATACATAGTGGTTTCAGTTTCCATGGCCACTTCTAGGCAATGAAATAAATCTTCTCAATATATTCATTAGTTCCTTGATACATATCTTTTAATTTAGGAAAAGGAGGTCAACTACTGGTGGCATGATTCTTCTCACAAATGCTATAGACTTCAACATTATTTAATGGACACTCCCTCAAGAGTTATTTTTTCCTACATTTGGAGAAAAATATGGATAATTCCAGCTTGGATTGTTCTTTCTTCTTCTTAACCTGCAGTGTATCAAATTGTGATCTCAAAGAACTAAGAATATTAGTTTTGAAATTTTACAACAAATTACTGATTTCAATGTAACTCCTCCTTCAAATGGATTAGTAATTTTGGCAGCAACATCTCTAGGAATTTTCCCATTCTTTGAATTTCCTCGTGATTATATTTTTCATAACTCACATTTATCATCATAACCCACTTGGGAAATTTCTCCTCCTACCATTAGATTCAATAGGTCAAGCCATTCATCTCTTATACTTCTAATCAAGATAGTTTTCAAAGTGTCTTTGTCTAAAAAAAAATCTCGGACCTTTGCAAATTATACTAGAACCTTTCCACACAATCTTCCAAACACTCATCATCTTTCTGAGTCATATTAAATATTTCTTCATGAAGGTCTCTTGCCTTGTAGTATTCTTGATATTTATTTAAGAATACTTGCTTCATCTCATACCAAGTGTGAATTCATTGTCACCCAAGTCCCATGAACCAATGGAGTGCTACATTCTTTAATGTGGCAAGAAATAACTTCGGCTTTTAGGCATCCATAGTATAGTCATAGATTTTACAAAGGACATCGAACTCAAAAATGAAGGTGTACAAGTATTCATTGGATAGACCATTAAAGTTGGGAAGAGATAAAGGATAACTATTCTTCATTGGTGCTTCATCTCTAGGGTCTTTGATTGGAAACTCAAAGGTAATAGTATCTCCTTGGTTAGAACCAACTCCTTCCTCATATACCATGATGATTAGAAGAGGGTCCTTAAGAGGTGTTATATTTTGTGCCATCGATTCTTGAGAGGAAATTGATCCCTTAGAAAATTCTAGCTTGTGGACTAGATATTTCTAAGAGACTGACTTTGGCTATCCCCTATTAAACTCTTATGTTCTTACTAGTCCTTCAGTGGGAGGAATGAATTTTTCTTCTACTAAAAAAGTAGTTTCTACAACAGATTCAAAGGTGGGATTCCTCCTTTGACTTGGTCGAGTATTGGATCTTACCCTTGAACCTTCTCCTGATCTACTTGGAAAATGATTAGTGGCGTGGGTGGATCTTACTGCACCAAAAAAACATGTTCATGCTCTTGGATTTATAACTATATTTATGAATCTATATGATTCTAATCTACATGAAAAACACTACATATGAGATATTACAAGGAGGATTGTCAATAGTTCCTACGATGCAAATCAAATGGGACATGAGGGAACCCCAAGACAACAAAGGAGGTTTCCTAAAACAACAAAGGAAGCTACCCAACACAACAAAAGAAGTTGCAACAATGTTATAGAAAGATACATGATGTTGAGGAATTTGTTGTAGCAACAAATTGTGAACATGGCTAGCAAGGTAGACCTATTGATGAGGGGGATTTTCTCACCACAAATTTTCTTCTATTGATAGAAGTAAAGTTGTATGTTGTAATAGCAACAAAGATAAATGTTTCTCATGTTGTGAATTGCTACTTGGTGAGAAAATCACAACTAATGAACCACTATGTGAATGGCAGGAAGACCATGAATTGTGTTAGTTATGTTGTGCAGAATCCATGCCATGTAGAAGAATTGAAAGAGAACTTTTTGATTTTTCTCTTGTTGTTCTATTTATATTTCTTTGAGTTTTATATGGAAATATAATTAAGGAATGAGAATGCTAAAAAGGGAAGAGAACAAAATAGTTGGAATGCATATGCACTAGTGGGCATGTCAAGAGATAATGCATGATGCATACATGTTGATAGTGCATATAGATTTTGGTTAATATTAGTATGTTATTACATATTCCATGAGTATGGCATGATGATTAATTATGATTGATGTAATTGTGTAACTAGAAATGGTGATAGCATGGTTGAAGATGTTGATAATATTGCTATGTATGACACATAGCCTTGTGAATAGGGATAAGGATAAAACATGTTCATCAAAATCCCCATGTGGGGGTTTGGGGGCAGTGCCCTCAAGAATTTTTTTTCCTCGGGAAATGTGTCACATTTTTACCTCGTTTTTCGTGTTGCCTTGATTTTCGTGTCCATTGTTGGGTGGTTTTTCGGCACATGGTTTTTTGCCGATGGTTTTCTATTTTCGGTTAAGGAATTAGGGTTGTTGACTAATCCAGGTCATTGGGTTAGGGTTTTGGATGTCGTTGACTCCTATATGTATATTGTATTGTAAACAATGTATCACAATGAATGAATATAGAATATGTTGGTTTTCCCGGTTTGGGTTTCCAAGGGAAAAATCTCTATGTAATGTTTGTATTTGCCATTGTATCTTTTTTGTTCTTTTACTGAAAATCTGTTTGCAGTAAATATTGTACAAGGTTAAAATCTACAATTGATTCATCAAGTAACATTAGAGATAGGGATGGAAGCCATGCAATTATGGATTTAATATGCATATGTTGCATAGACACTGAAATGAATTTAGGTAAGAATTCATTAAATCATGAATTGATATCATAATTTAATATGTTTGTGTGATTTGAATGCATTTATGTGAATGATATTTCACTTGTTGTGGTAAAGGCAAGAAGCCTTAAACATATAAAAGTTGTTTAATATTTTAAATGCATTCATATGGGATAAAATGCTATGTCATATGTGTTGTTTATGAACTAATAACCAAGGAAATTCAAGAGTTTTCATCCTATTATGAGATTAAAATGCCAGGTGTGAGTCCATGGTAATGTTGGATATGGAAAAGCTATGGCGTTGCATAAGTGTCCAATGATTTCCCTACTTGTGTTGGTGTCCTAAACTATAACCTTCTTTCCAACATTGAGAGCACCATTAGAGGGGAAGGGTTTCCTCGGGGACTACATAGTAGACAAAGGATGTCATGTCCCCAATTTTGGGTTCATGTGTTCTGCAGTTGGAGATGACTTTCGAGGCTTGTCAATGAAGAAAAAGGGAGTCAGGGGGTTTATTTGATGTCACCTAGATATGATATGTTATATTTCTAAAGTGACATTAAGGAAAAAGGTAATAAAGTAACTTTTAGATTAATTGTCACTTGGACATTAGTAAAAGTGACTTTAATCTATAAGTGAAAATTAAAAAGGGGAATAAGGGTCATGTTGATTTAGTCAAAAAAGGAAAGTTCTAGAAGGGCATGGAGGAAGAATAAAAGGAGGGGTAGTGCTTCACTTTGGCATTATGTTTTGGATTTGATCTCTTATTGGAGTGCTCTTATGAGCCAAGGTTTTCGTTATGGTTTTGGCAAAACCCTTCCATTGTAGCTTAGTTTTGGTGGTGCAATATCCACCCTAGCTAGACAAGGAGGAGGATCTATTTGGGATCTTCATTAGAGCTTCATCTTGTGATTTGACTTCAGTTTTGGGTTGTATTGATTTTCTTGGAGAGGTTGTCACACTTAGAGGGTTTGATCTCACCTATTGAGGAGACCATGGCATGATTCTAGGTTTTTGGCTTTATATTGTAGGTTTTTGGCTTTATATTTTGTGTTTTTGTTGACGTATTTCAACTGTTATAGCAACCATTAGAGACTTATTATTTTTGTATTCCATATTCCATTCATAATAAAATACCACATATTGTCTCTTATATTTCTGGTGTATTTGTATTGAATGCAATATGTTTGATGAAATGTCTATTAGTAGAGTACATGCAAGTTGTTGTAAAAATGTGTCAACCAGTTTAGAGCACAAAGAACACATATTGAACAGAAGAGCATAATATCCTATCCTAGCACAGTTGGGGATATTACAGTGGTATCAGAGCTGGATATATTTCCAACCCGAGGGGAAACAATTGGTTAGTGGATTGATTTTGTTGTGGAACCGGGTTTACTTGGTGGAATCAATTGTCTTTTGTGGGCCGAGTTATTCGTAAGTGGTCATTTTCTTTGTTGGGGGACGAGATCCTATTGTGGTTGAGTCGATTTTCTTCCTTGGAGGATCGAAATATATTGTTGAGAGGTTGAATATCCATTGTTGACCGAGTTTACTTCTTTGTTGGATCGAACCCTCGTGATGGGTCGAGTCCTTTCTTGATTTGGGTCGATTTTTATCACAATGGACATGGTTCTTTTGTGTTGGGAGAATCCTATTGGTTGGGGGTTGAATTTACTGTGGTGAAGTCCGAAATCAATGAGTACAGGGGTTGATTTCATTGCTAGAGCCAAAATATTTAGAGTTAGTTCGAGTTTCTTGAAAGAAGGGTCATTTTTCTCCCGGAGAGCCTCATTTCTATTGCACAGGTTGAGTTCCTTGTTGTAGGGGCTGATTTTCATTGTTGGGTGCTAATTTCTTTGGAGTTGGGTCGTATTTTGTGCAAGGTCCGATTTTAACTTCTTGTTAGGGACGATTTTATCAATGTTGGGCCATTCTTTCATTATTGGGGTGAGTTGTATGCTAGTTGGGTAGAATCTTACTATGAAAGAGGGTTGAAATCTTCAAAGGGAGAATATTCCTTGTGTTGGTTCGAGTTTCAAAGGACCAATTTCTATTGTGTTGGGTCGAATCTTTGTGGGAGAGGGTCGTTTCATAAATGTTGGGGAAAATTTCATTGCTAGAGCCAAATTATTTTATGTGGAAGGGTTGAGTTTATTGGGGGAAGGTTGTGTCTTGGATAGGGAGGGCCGTATTACTCAGTTGGGGTGAAACCTATCATTGTTGGGTCGATTTTCTTTGTATGTCATCACCTTTCATATAGGAAGGGTTTTCCCATTACTTAGAGGTCGAGTTTGGTCCATTAGAGGTTGATTTTCTTTTGTCGGGTAACATCACACTAATTGTAGAGCCGATTTACCTTGCTAGAGTTTGAGATTAAAATTGTTGGGTCGAGTTCTCAAGTGGAAGAGTCCATGAACCCTACTAGGAACAATTCTATATTGAGTAAGGGTCAAAACTTCCCTGGCAGCAAGGTCGTAGGGATTGGAAAATTACACCAGACAACAGGCAATTGGTTTCAACAGTTATTACAACAAGAAGTTAATTTGTTTCTCTCAGTCGGTTGTACACTTTGGCTTTACCGAATCTCAACAATAGATCTATGAGTTACCAAGTATAATCTATGATATGTTCTCTTTACTATATCAACTATGAGTTATGGTTCTTTGGTATGCTTCTATACCTTTGTTGTGTTAAAAGGAACTTTGGCACACTTAAATCATATACAAATCACCCATAACCTTCATAACTCAACTTAAATTACCACAATAGTAAATTGAGGAGTTTAATAGAGAGGAGATACCTACATTCTAAGTGTTTGACAAAAGTCAACACTCAGAAACACTCTTAATTTGCTACAACAGAAGGGAAATTTGGACAACAGTAGGTGGGGACACACATTGTTGACAAAGGGCTTGAATGCAAATTGTTGACAAAATTACTAAACCATCAAACTAAGGAAATTGTGGGAAAAAAATAAGATTGTGTACATACAGGGGCAAGAAACGTATGGAGACAAATCAGGAACTCATGGCTAAAATTTCTCATTACATTCAAGCCAAGAGGAAGCTAGAAGTAATTAAACAAATTCCTTACTACTTGGAGTATCTAGCAATAGGTGAGGAGATCTTTGCAACTATGTCCTTTCAAGGCTACTACACCACCAAGTATGGAAGTTGGCCCAAAGATTTGGACAATTATTACTTTAAATGCATAGAGCATAAATTGAAGAGAGGTAAGCATGAATGACAGGTGGAGGAGCATGCATCTAGCCATGTTGAGGATGTGTGCATAGAGGAAGACCAAACAAAAGCCTATGATACACCATTAGAGATAACTTATGAGGACAACGACACTAGTGTGTTGGGTAGGAAAGATGAGGATGCAACACTTTGTCCTACTTATGATGACTATGAGAAAATGTTCCAATTAGCCGATGTTAAGGATTCAACATCTCTCCATGTGTATGATGCTTATGATGAGGGAGGTTCAAGTGTGATAACACCTACACATGATGAGGATTCAACACCATATCCAATTTATGATGCTTATGATGATGAGGGCGTGATTGTACCTCAACATGATGATGAAATGGAACAAAGACCCTTAACATTGCAATATTTGGAGGACTAATTATTGGTCACAGAGGAGCAAACTATACAAATATTGACAAGGGCATATGGTGCTCATAGATTCATTAAATATCTTATGTGGAAAACTCAAATGGAGGAGACAGAAAGAGGAGTTGCAGATGGAGTCACTAGTACCCAATTGTGCATCATTAAAGAAGCACTGGATTAGATGAAATCCGATCACTTGAAATTGTTCATGGATAGGGACCTTTCTCTTAAGTTCATTGAAGTCAAGGAAAGGTTGGTTGAGGAGATTTGTTACCAGTTGCATTTGGCACGCTCTTCATCATTAACAGCAGCAGTGACTCTATCATCTTTTGCAGTCTGGCGCATGAGAGTGTGAGTGGCACTCATGATTTGAGTGAGGATCCTCTTATGACGATCCCGCACGAGGAGCATTCAGAGTTGCATGTGCTTTAGCAGATGTATGATGGAAAGGGATTTGACCATGCTCCTGGTTTTCACTGTGGGGATCATGAGCCACTTCTATTTGAGAGCCTGCTAAAAGCTCAAGGCTTAGCTACGAAGGAGATAGTTGAGCACATTCCTTATGGAGCAGGCCGTAAGGAAGTGTATGCATCCATGGATTGGGTGGACAAGTATATAACAAACATAGGCATTCTCTAGGATATAGGTTTATGAAACGTTAGTAGAGTGATGGATATAGTGGCACCTACAGGATACATGATGGTACTGGACGATTCAGTGATGGGAAACAATATGCATGGATATTCATTGGTATGTCATAGTGTACAATGGAGTTTTTGGGTGTTTCTGCCAGGGAGACCTCCCGACATAGTCCTTAGGCATACCATTGAGTTGTGGTTTCCCAGGATCGGTGAGTGGGTGGGTGAACCTCAAGGAGCAACATATCCCTCGATGACCGATCTTCATCTAGGGTGTTAGTAGATGAGGGTCAGGGAGAAGGATCGTCACATGTCTGCTCCCATACTTCATTATGATCTCTCAATCATACCCTTGTGGTTGACCAATTCACTAGTCATTGTCCAACTTGTAGGCAGTGGAAAAGGAATCTATTGTTGTTATTTGATGGCCTTGTTATATACAACAGGACATGGGAATTTCACCCGAGTCAATTGGATGAGACAGGTGGCATTGTGGCCATGTCATAGGTATTTCATTTGGACCATATGATCAGTACACAGGTGCACAAGAAGAGATACAGACTTTGTTGGATCGATTCACGGATATTTCAGCAGGCATTGGGAGTGATGGAATTCCAATTTGGTGGCGGGATCCTAAAATTAATCGGAGTGATAGACTATTTCAAATGATGAGGGTGATAGATAGGGTCGTGTCGGTGATTGGTTTGTGTCATTGTGGAGATGTTGTGAGAAGAGTTGTTGAGCCTTTTTCTATATGGCAAGGTAGATTTTCTCTCATGATACCCAGGATCAATTCTATATGTGGATTGGTAGGCTTTGACATTGCCAAGCTTCCTTGGAAAGACATGATCCGGGATAGTGAGTTCAATCCTTTCAGATATTTCAGCTTGGGGGTCTAGGAGAGGAGAGTGCAGTCTGAACATGGTGGTTAGATGGTTATGATCAGAGGGGTGCATCGTCGTTATGATGGTTCTTCTCAGAGATTAACTTGGGACCCTAGGACTGTAGTGCTTGACATTTTGGAACCTAATACAAATGAGATTTTCAGTTTTCACTTTCTGGAGTTTAATCTTGTGATGCTTAGGTTTGGTCGCTTGGAGGAGTGGTCCTCAGAGGAGTTGACCGAGTTTGTGCATATTTTGATTGACTAACTTATTAGAGGAAGTCAAGTGGATTTTTTTCTTAGCATATGGAATATCAGGGCTGTGAGTAGAGGGTGCTTCACATCAGATAGGTTAGTTTGGGACCCTAGTGACTTTACCACTTATAGGTTGGTCTAAGAGAGGTTCACATGGAGGGACTTTGCGAACAATGTGTTGAGATATTTTCCGAACAATGCCTGGATGATTGCAGTAGGCTGGGGGTGCTGGAGTATTATGGATTTCCCCTTTGATACCCGGAGATTAGGTATCGTTGATGCCCTATCAGTTTTTGACCACATAGGCTTCTCTGAGATGTCTCATTTTAGAGTTGGTTTGGTTGACTTCACTGAGATACAATGACAAGATATGATCATTGATAGTGGGGATGATTCTTTAATGCATTACAACTTGTAAATGCATGAGTGGAGGATGTACTCTAGGTAGGAGGATAAGATATTTATGATCATAGTGGCATAGCGTCAACATGATGGGTCCATTCTGATGATAACATGGGACCCTGGGATTTTATGGATGGACAATTTGGCAGCTGGTACAAATGGGAGAGCCAAATGTTACTTTCAGGAGGCCCCTTGTGTTAGTACATTGCAGGGAAGTATTTTGGGTGGTAGGTGCTCTATATCTTTCATATTGGTTTGGGACCCAAGGATCATTATTAGTTTCAATTTGTTTCGGTTTGACGTTCTTATGGGTGTGATGGCATTGCTTGAGGACAAACAATCTTTGGGAAGGGAGGACTAGCATGTCCCCAATTTTGGGTTCCTTTGTTTTGCAGTTGGAGATGACTTCTGAGGTATGTCATTGAAGAAAAAGGGAGCCAGGGGGTTTATTTGATGTCACCTAGCTAGGAGATGCTATATTTCTAAAGTGACATTAAGTAAAAAGGTTATAAAGTTACTTTTAGATTAATTGTCACTTAGACATTAGTAAAAGTGACTTTAACCTTTAAGTGAAAATTAAAAAGGGGAATAAGGGTCATGTTGATTTAATAAAAAAAGGAAAGTTCTAGAAGGGCATGGAGGAAGAATAAAAGAAGGGGTTTTGGATTTGATCTCTTATTGGAGTGTTCTTATGAGCCAAGGTTTTCCTTAGGGTTTTGGAAAAACCTTCCATTGTAGTTTAGTTTTGATGGTGCAATATCCACCCTAGCTAGACAAGGAGGAGGATCCATCCAAGATCGTCATTAGAGCTTCATCTTGTGATTTGACTTCAGTTTTGGGTTGTAGCGATTTTCTTGGAGAGGTTGTGGCACTTAGAGGGTTTGATCTCACCTATTGAGGAGACCATGGAATGATTCCAAGTTTTTGGCTTGATATTATGTGTTTTCATTGATGTGTTGCAGTTGCTATAGAAGCCTTTAGAGACTTATTCTCATTGTATTCTAGATTCCATTCATAATAAAATACCACATATTGTCTCTTCTATTTTTGGTGTATTTGTATTGCATCCAATATGTTTGACGAAATGTCTATTAGTAGAATACATGCAAACTGTTGTAAAAATTTGTCAACCAGTTTAGAGTATAAAGAACACTTATTGCACATAAGAACATAATATATTAGCCTAGGATAACTAAGGATATTACAAAGGAAATGCCTTCTAGTACACTTGAGGGATTGTTTAACAGAGAAAGAATATATACCTTGTATTGTGTTGGGCTAAATGGTCAAGCAAGCATTGGGGATTTGGTTGGATGATGTGTTGAAGTGTTAGCTAGACCTTCCAACTCATCATGGTGGAATACATGGCATGAACATGTTATTCTTGAACCAAAGAAATGATGAATTGAGTAGATGTTCATGAATAAATTATGTAAGTGTGCAAGTTGTGGTTATGCACACATACATGTTGGCATATATGCTTGAATGCATTGTGTAAATACATGCTTGTGTTATTGATTCGGATTTTATGATAAGAATGAAATGAATACAGATCTATATTATTAACACAAAGATACAATTAACAATAATAGAGATACAGTAAAACTTGGCTTCTATTCAATAAGGAAATATGTCGAAACTATAAAATGCTGACTGAAACAAGCTTGCTAGAATGGTGGCAGCTTATCTCTGAGAAGAGATGTGACGACTGTGCTCATTCGCAAGAAGATGAGTACAATGAGGCTCCCATGGAATATTTTACATTAAACATGAATGTAAAAACCCTAGACATCCAAAAACATAACCTTAGGAGATGAAGCACCAAAAGTCATGTGGGCCCCGTTGGGTAAGTTGGTACATCAACTTCCCGGGGTCGTAACTTTTGCATTCAATATTTGTTTTAGGCGCATGATAGCCCATTGGAAAGGTCTATTCGAGGACTAAACATTATGCCATCACACTTTGACTTAAACTATAGTGTGATTGTGGTAGGCCCAAAAAACGTTGTTTAGGGCCTCAAAACTGCCCCAGAAGTTTGGCACTCGAAAAACTAAAAAACAATTGTTGAGATGAAAAATGAAACTGCCAAGAAAATATTTGTATGTGAGCCAGTTGGAATAGGTGGGTGGCAACCGATATCCACTTGGATCAATCCTCCCCCGTTAGGAAGCAATGATATCCATTGCGTTGAGATCCCCCATCAGATGAGGAAATTTCTGATGAATTTTTCCCCAGGTGAGCCATTTGCTTTGGTGCAGGAGTTTCCCTGCTTTGAAAACATGATAAAAATGAAACTTATGTTGGCGAGTGCCCTTGACCTGTGTGTCCACGATATGATGAGTGGATGCATGTTCCATGCAGTTAGAGTTGAGCTCTGTTGGTGTCAAATTTTATGCTACCTCAAAGGTGTCCAATAATGGTGGAAGGTATGGTCGAAGGAGGTTCACATTAAACATTGGGTGCAACCCAAGGAAGGGGGGAATGTTAAGCTCAAAATCATTGTCACCCACAACCTTGGTGATGGTATAAGGTCCATAGTGGAGTGGATGATGATTCTGATGGGGACCTGTAAGGTGTTCTTTCTACAAGTGCAACCAGACTTTATCTCCCACCTAAAACTCGTGTGGCACCCGATGTTGATCATGGTGTTGCTTGTACTTAGCATTGGACTTCTGAAAAATATCATGAACCTATTGATGGATGTGTTGGATCCACTCAATGAACCAGGTAATTTTATCGACTTTAGTTTGAGCATGATACGAGTCTTCCTGGGTGGACGCAAGGGGTAGTGCAACATCCATGGGACCCAATGGTTGAAATCTCAACCCCACCTTAAAGGGGTTGTGGTCAGTTGAGCTATGCATGGATATGTTGTAGATGTGTTGAACATAGGGAAGACTCTCATCCCATGTGCAGGGATGCTTGGAATTGTACATGTGCAGGATATGCACGATCATCCGATTAACGACCTCGGTTTGGCCATCCATCTGGGGGTGGAAGGCAATGGATTTGGTGAGCTCGGTGTCCAGTAGTGACCAGAGGCTCAACCAGAATGTGCTAAGGAAACAATTGTCACGATCTAAGATGATGGTTTGTACTATCCCAAAATGTACCCACAGTCATTCGAGTAAGATATTAGTAGTGGCCTATGTTGTGATGCTCTTCTTCCAGACGATCATAATCACCATTTCAGAAAAACAATCAACCACCACAAAAACAATCATTTCCTCGCTTGGTTGATGGAAGGACAAACATGTAGTCCATTGATATGGATTCCTAGGGCCTTTCAAGAGTAGGCAGAGGGGTGTACATTCCTTGTTTCTTAATGTCTGGTTTGGAAATGGCACAAGCAGTGCAGGACCTGATATACTTGCTAACATCCTGTCGAAGTTTTAGCCAATAGAAATTTTGTTGTAGCATGACCATTGTCTTTTCTATGCCGAAGTGTCTTGCCACCCGACTATAATGGGCTTCCCAAATCATCTTTGCTCGCTCGCTCGCTTGATGGAACATAGAGATGACCTAGATGGCACAACAACCCATCTTGAAGATGAAAATCAGTGACAATTGTGTTTGTGCCCAACATCTGGTAGGTGGAAGTGAAGTCAGGATCTCTCTCATAGATTTGGGGTCATCTGGAGGTCTCGTGGCCGTAGGAGTTTATCATCGTGGTGAGTGATGCAACTGGTGTGCGGCTGAGGCAATCAACGACGTGATTGGTTCTTCCTGTCTTATACTTGAGTTTGAGATGAAATTGTTGCAAGTATGTGGACCACTTATGATGGCGGTCATTCTGTAATTTTCCGTGAGTCTACATGAACTGTAACAATTTATGATCGGCGTGGATGTTTGTCTCCTTCCCGAGAATGTAATGCCTCCACTGGCGACAGGTTTTTACAATGGATTACATTTTTTTTTGTAAGTAGGGTACTTACAGACGACATATGATAATGTCTCACTATGATAGGCCACGGGGTGCCCGTGGTGGGTGAGAATTATGCCCACAACATAGTCTGAAGCATTTGTCTCTATCTCAAAAAGTTGTTGTAGGTCAGGTAATGAAATCACTGGGGTTGAGAACAAGTGTTGCTTCAAATCATCAAACACTTTTTGTTGTGATAGGCCCTAAACGAACTTTTCCTTACCACCACCCCTGGTTACTTGGTTGAGGGCCCATGCAATATGGGAGAATCCTAACACGAACCTGCGATAGAAATTCGTAAGGCCTAAAAAGATTTGAAGCTCAGTGAGTGTGGTTGGGGTTGGCCAGTCACAAATGACTTGGATCTTGGTTGGATCCACATGCACCTCATGCTCATCAACAATGTAGCCTAGGTATTGGACCTTGTCCATGTCGAAGCGACATTTTTCCAAATTTCCATATAGCTTTTGTTGTCGCAGAGTGTGCAGAACCTGCTGAATATGTTGCAAGTGTTCCGCCCAATTCTTACTGTAGATGAGGATGTCATCCATATACACCACCACAAAAGAATTGGTGAAAGGCTGCAAGATATTTTCCATCATCCTCATGAAAGTTGTTGGGACATTCGTCAAACCAAAGGGTGTGACCAACCATTCAAAAAGACCTTCTTTGGACTTGAAGGCAGTTTTCCATACATTTGTCTACTCTATTGGGACCTGATGATAGCCAAAATTCAGATCAATCTTACTAAAGTATTTTTCCCCCTTGAGTTGGTCAAGGAGATCGTCGATTCGAGGAATCGAATCGAGTACCGGTTCCTGACTGCGATTTTATTTAGGGCCCGGTAATTGATGTAAATTCATCATGTCCCGTATTTCTTCTGCACAAGCACGATTGGACTTCCACACGGTGATGATTTGGGTTTGAAGTGCCCCTTTTGGAGCAGTTCTTGAATTTGATGCTTGATCTCCTCTTTTTCTAACAGAGAGTGGTGATAGACTGGCCCATTGGGTAGTGGTGCGTCAGGGGTTAGATTGATTGAATGCTTGACCTGATAGTGAAGAGGTATCCCAGTGGGTGAGGAGAAGATGTCTTTGTATTCTTCCATGACCTTATCCACTTGCTTCTGCTGCGTGAAGAGTTCCACCATGGAGGCCATGGACGTGGTCAGAACCTTCCACTCACTTTGAGAGTGAATCACGAAGAAGACAAACTTCCCGATTTGAGAGATGATCTTCCTGCATTGCTTGGCAGAGATCAAGGAAATGGCAGTAGGTGGGACTACCTCGGGTATCTTATACAATTTCCTGTCCAAAGTAACAATAACACTATGAGGTATAGACTCATATACATCATGACATTTCCATAAATAAGGTTGGCCCAAAAGAACATTACAAAATTCAATGGGAGCAACATCACACAATACCTCATATTTGAAGGGCTTCATGTCGTAGGACAAGCGACACTGTTGGCTGACCCGAAGATCGCTTTCTTGGTGGAGCCATCCGATGGTGTATGGTTGCGGGTGCAGCGTTGTCGACAGGGCCAACCACTTGATGACCTCCGCTGAGATGAGGTTCTTCTGGCTATCACTATAAACGATGAAGTGTATCAGAGTACCCTTTACCCACATCTGTGAATGAAAGAGGCGCTTGCCTTCCTCTGGCTCATCAGGTTCATAGGGATGGATCTTGGTGGTAGCAACACTAGCACTAGGTTTTGCGTCAATAATCTGTCTCCCATTTTCTGGTTCTGACTCTAAGTCGGAACCCGCATCTAATTCAGATGCTTTCACCTTCACCACCAATGACTTCTTTGAGTGACAATCATCAATGTTATGCCAGGGCTCTTATGGAAGTCGCACCACTTCCCGATGTCTTTCTTTGTCTTTCCATTGTCCTTCTTTGTTTAATGCTTAGATTGGTTGTCCTAAGGTTGTCCACCTTTTCTCTTCCCTTTGTTCTGCAGGTTGGGGCTGCCCTTGCCTTTCTTATGATGTGAGGGGTTCCTAGACCCAAACTGCTGTGTCTTTTTCTTAAGCTTCTACTCGATTTTGACAGCATATCGATAGGCCACGCCCAAGGACAAGATGCACATAAACTCTATTTTTGTCTGGATGTATCTATGCAGACTGTCGTGATACTTGAGCACCAGATTTTGCTCAAAATCTTTGACACCTAGCTTGGTGCGCAAGATATGGAAGATATTTGTGAACTTTGACATTGTTTGGTCCCTTTCTTTCCGTAGTGTGGTCCATCTTGTATACATGTCGTCATAACTTACAACATTGTAGTATTGTTCCTTAATAACATCCTTGAAGGACTCCCAAGTGAGTGCGACTGTAAATAATGGGGATTCCTCTGTTGTCTTGCTCACAGAAAGTCTCCCACCAACATTTGACATGGGGGACGATTTTGAGGAGCACAAACATAATCTTTTCTCTATTGGAAAAGTTATGGATAGAAAAATACCCTTCTAGCAGATTCAACCATTTTTCTACAACATCTGCGTCTATCTGACCTTCAAATATAGGAATATCAAAGTTTATCTATACCTTGAAGGGGGAGGCACCTCCGCTCGAGGAAGATTTGTCGCTTGTTGGTAGCTGTCGAAGGATTTTCGCAAAACTATCCATCATCTCATTCCTCTATTGTGCAAGGGCTTCCTCGAGCAACAATTTGAAAGGATCTCTTGTCCTGTCGTCTTTATTTTCTCCTGCCATGGAAGGTCACTTGGGTGTGCGAGATCCCTTGTCCTCAACAAAAACAAGCTCGAGACCCAACTCTTTGTACCCTGACCTCGTTGGGGACATGCATTAAGAATGACAAGGAGTAGACCGATTTGATACCATTGATCCGAATTTTATGAGCAGAACGAAATGAATACATATCTATATTATTAACACATATATACAATGAACAATAATAGAGATACAGTAAAACTTGGCTTCTATTCAATAAGGAAATATGTTGAAACTGTAAAATGCATACTGGAACAAGCTTGTTAGAATGGTGGCAGCTTATATCTGAGAAGAGATGTGACGGTTGCACTCATTCGAAAGAAGATGAGTATTGTTATCCCCTAGCCTAGGGATAACTAAGGAGATTATGTCTCGAGGCCCAAAGGTCTTAGACATGGAGTACCGAGAGCCAGATTGACTTGAGCATGGCCCTGGAGGGCCCATCCTTTCCTTCTTCAACGCCTCCACTTTTTCAGCAACATCAACATCCATCACATCGGCTTGGTCTTGCAGCAGAAATGGGTCTTGCTCCATGAGGTAATGAGTCCGGGTATCATGGTATGTGTCACTCTGATTCTCAAAACTTTTGAATATGTGCATTTAATTATTTTTGCTTCTAACATGTGCTTGGACCTTATGCCTTTCCACTTGACCACACCTGGGGGGAATGATAGGATGCCCTAGTAAGCTAGTTCTCATAGGGTTTGAGTTGCCACTGGGGGGATTCATGAAAGGCCATCATCCTCTCCCACCATACTTACCACTTTTCATCTTTATCTTGCTCATCCATCCCATTACATTGGTCTGGGAATTGGGTTGGCCAAATATCTAAGGGTTGTACCTTACCTTGTGGGAAGAAGGGGCTAAAGGCCCAGAGGGTAAAATTATCTGGAAAAATATAGAAGCCAAAAGAATGAAACTTTGAGATGCTTTGCCCAAGGATCCCCAAGAAAGCAATAAAAATATTCTCAACAAGAAACATAGGGACCCATGAAAAAATAATAAATCAAGACCTAGTTGGAGGATAGGGGGTCTCATCACGAGTCAGCCTATTAGGTCCATGGGTATGTAGCGGTATGACACTACCAACAACTAGTCACCACGCCAGGGTAGTGGCTCTTGGTGGCATAACAAAGAGAAAGAGGGTCTCATCATGAGCCAACCTTCACATTTCCGTGAAATGCTTGTGGGTAACATTGCCACCACTGATCACCACGCTAGGGCAGTGTCCCCTAACTAGTGTCTTGAAAGAAAAAACAATAAGAATAAAAGATAAAAGGCATTAATAGGCTTGGAAACATTTGCATCCATGACAAGGTGTAACTCACCCTCTTCAGAGGCACCCATAGGTAAGCCATACATTTCCCTGTTATCATTGCACCCATTGCCCAGACATCCCTTACCACCTCATCCACTCACATGGCATGTATTTGACTTCACCCGGGAACATCCCACATCCAATGAGCATTAGCCCAATAGGACGTTCTAGCATCCCCTCCAAACTTGGCCTGTATAATAGCATAACATCTTTGAGCACTTGTCTGGGTAAAGGGGGTTTCATGCACATGTTTAAATAACTTGATGATTAGATGTGATTGCAATTTCTATGATCCCTGTGACTTATGAGCCCATGGAGGGCATATTTGTTGATGTTGCAGGGCCACACTCGATGGACAAGTACATATGGGGAGATGATTAGTTCGGACCTCCATAGGGCTAAAAGCCCACCTGATGGATACTGAGACCCCAGTCAGGGGCAGAGATAGATCATGGGATTTGCACAGAGAGAGAGGAGAATTTTTCACCAAGGGCATCCTAACAGGTTTGGACCTAGGGGGGTTGTGTCCTTTACACCATGATGTAGGCCTTGGAACGCCCATGACGTCACCCAGGTCACCCATGACATCACCCATCGTTTTGGATGTTTTGGAGGCAGTTGTGTGCCAAGTGGCATGTGTGGCAGGATCCTGAGGCCCAAGGAGGCCTAACGTTTTACTCCAGGAGGCCAACGTTGCCCAAAAAGGGCCTAACGTCACCCTAAAATGGCATGACGTCACCTTTACATCTTGTTTTAGGGTTTAATTATGACATTTAATGTAAAAACTGGATATTATGCATAACAAGCCATGTCGACCTTTTTTGACCTAATTCTGGTCATTAGTATTGTATAAATAAGGGTTTAAACCCTTGTATTTTTCATCATCTTTCACTCACACTTGTGAGGACTAAAATTTGCACCCTCCTTAGGGTTTCTTGGCTGAAATTTTAGACACACTTGTTGATGAAGGCTAAATCTTGGAGTATTTTGACAAGTTTCTTGGTGGAAGTGTTCAACTAGGGTTTTTCTTGATTATTCTTTTTGAATGTAAGTGATATTTCTGCAATTCTTCTTAATTGAATGGTTATAGTTCATTTCTCTTGCATTTACATTAAAGATTGTGAAATTGCTTAACTAAACCCTAGGAAGACTAGCACATGTTATTGTCCTAGATTCAAAAGCCTTCACCTACTAGATCTTGTCAAAGGGCCATTTTTCTTGAAGCATGTGCTAAGGCCTTGCCATTGCAACACCTTAAGTATCCATTGCTTCATCTTAGCCGATTGTTTGCTTCATCTTTGAGTTAAGGAGGGAGGAAATTCTACTAAGGCCTAGGGTTACCTACACCTTAGTAGCTACTTTCCCCTAAGGTTTGATAATTGGAGCCTTAGGTTTCCAACACTCCAATCTATCAATCTCTCTTGTCCTTGACTCTCCTACTATCATTTTCTTCAACATTTTCTACCACATTCATTGACTCCATTTTCCCTAAAGCACTAGTCTAAGTCCTCCTTTGAGTAGTTGATCAAAACAACCATCAAAACCTATTCTTTGAGCATCCTACTAACCTTTTCTAACCCTAGAATAGCCTAACCTACTAACAATATTGTTGTTGTTACCAAAGTAATCTACATCCATTAATTGCAGCATTAAAAGCCTCTAAAAGCAATTCAAAAGGATGATTTAATCATTGTCTTGTTTGCTTCCAACAAATGCTAGTACTATGATTTCAATGGTTAATTATTCTTAGTCATTTTTTGAAGCTATTGCAAGGCATTTAATGTGAAGTATTTCCTTATAAATATTGTTGTTATAATTTTCTGTTTACTTCATCATGATCAACCAATTGCTTTTGTTGAGAATTTCTATGATTTTATGAAGTGTTAACCAACATGTGTACTTGCATATATATATAGTTTCTTGTTGCTTTGTTTCAGGCAGGTACACTTTGACATATTATCTCTTCATTGGTCATAAAACCAGACTTTCCGATCGATGGTGACTTGTGAGAGGGGATCTTTATCTAGTCACTTTGACTTTGCCTTATCAAACCCCCAGGTCACTGGGGACATCTCCCCCAGGCCTACCACCCTAAATAGAAAGAGACATCATATTGAGGTGACAGTGATAGGATAGTCTCTCGTTATGCCAATTTGCTCTCCTTTAACCTCTTCTTCTATCAAATTACAAATTGCGCGATAACAAGTACAATGAGGCTCCCAAGGCCTTTTTTACATTAAACATGAATGTCAAAACCCTAGACATCCAAAAACCTAACCCTAGGAGATGAAGAGCCAAAAATCATGTGGGCCCCGTTGGGGTAAGTTAGTACATCAACTTCCTCGGGTTGTAAATTTTGCATACGATCTTCGTTTTAGGCGCACAATATCCCGTTGGAAATGTATATCCGAGGACTACACATTATTCCATCATACTTGGAATCCATCAACAGTGTGACTGTGGCGGGCCCAAAAAACGTTGTTTAGGGCCTCAAAACGGCCTCGAAAGTTTGGGACCCGAAAAGCTAGAAAAAAATTGTCAAGATGAAAACTGAAACTACCAACACGGCATCTGTATGTGAGCCAGTTGGAATTGGTGGGTGGCCACTGATATCCACCTGGATTAGTTATGTTTCAATTCAATTAATATGATTACAACTAAAATGATGGAATTATTGGTAAATTCATGAGTTTTGAGACCATTTCAGTAGTTGTTGTGATGTTGCAATGAAAGAATGGTATGCCATAGTAGTCATATTTGGATGGACTACATGAAATATTTGTCAAGAGAACAAAGCTATGAAAAGTTATGATTTCTAAAAGATGAAAAGCCCGAGATGAAGGCCATCGTGATGACATTGGAACCTTGTGATTGTTGGATTAGAGGCTGCTAGTGGATGCTTGGAAATGGGACTCTATAAATTGGCACTCTTCTTGTTGTGAGAACCTTAGCGAGATGGATCGCCCAAAGGATTTTTAGCAAAGAAGGGGATGTTTGAGCCTAGAAGGGTGAGTGAAACAAGGAAGAGACAACTTAAATAAATCTGTTGTGAGAGATTCATGTGACATGATGGTCGAAATCAAGGAGGGTGTGCCAAAAACGATAGTGAACTAAACTTTTGTTAGTGGAAACCTTGTGAAGCAAAGAATATACCTATATATAAGTATTGGGTTAAAAGTTCATACTTACTTTGTTTTACGAATATACATGTGTACATTGTGGGCTGAAAATTCCTGTGGAGGGAATAACTGTTGCATAAAAATGGCTATAACATTTCTATTCATAATTGATCAAACCTGGGAGGTTATTAAGGTAGTGAATCCCAATGCAGGTGCATTGTGTACAAGATAGCCAACAAATATTCAAATTCTCAGAGAAGATGATGGCATTACAGATGCACATGAAGAATGAAGAAGCAACATAGGAGTCGAAGGATGCTAGGTGGGACACATATCCACATTTATTCTGATTTTTTTTTATGTATAAACAATAAAAAACTAAAAAAAAATTGTCGTTATTGTATATAGTGATGATATGCACTAAGGATGGTGAAAAATCTAAGGGGAGGGGAATGTAATACCCCATTTTTTTTTCCTGATTCAATATTATGTATAAGATGAACAGCTAAAAGTTGAATGATGTAATATGCAAGATTGTACATTGAAGGATAATATAAAAAATGCATCACGGGTTGTAGAAGAGAAGGACCAAAGAATGGGGGTTATGTCTCCACAAGAGGGGAAATACAAGGGGGCTTAAGTAAGCTAAGGAAAAAGACCTTAGTAAGTGACTTAACCCAAAGTCCTTGTAAATTTAATTATGTCCTTTGATTATTAATTAATCTATGTTTTATTAATCCTTGGGGGTTAGTGCATGAAGGAGGTATATGGGTATCTGTAAGGACATGTGGCCCCTTCATGCCATGCAAAACTTAAGTTATACCTTTTTTCCATGCAAGTGAACTATCATTTGGTTGAGGGTTTTGAGAAAAGAGTTTGAATGTTTGGGTGTTGTTCGAATTAACAAAGAGTTTGAACTATCATGAGTTTGAATTACCCTGCGAGCTATCATCCTATAGGAGGAAATCATGAGACTTATCCTTGAGTGAACTTCCTTGAGCACACTGTAATTGAATTATGGAAATCTACTACCATAAATTATGTGAGAATTGTGGTTGTATGGAAGATAATTGTTGCCATTATGAAATTTGCTACAATTGATAATCCTTGGAATCCCAACTATGAGATTTCCTGAACAAACTACCCCTAAAGGGAAGTGGGATAGCATGAGGCACTTAGAAGCAATGATGGGGATCCCATTCCTTTGCTTGTGTAGGTTGATGGGGAAGAAGGTTGTGGATTGGGATTGTTGTAAGTGTAAATATTGACTGTGAACCTAGGAATTGGGCTATGAGAAGAAAATTAGAGTGAGCCATAGGAAGAGTTCACCCTTGTGGATTCGTAGCCTCAGCGTGGGGATGGTCTTTATTACAGAGAAAATTGGTGCAATAGGCAGCCTATGTTTGGGTGAAATGTCTTTCTGTTGCATCTAATTGGTGAACAATTTCCCTATAGATAAGTGTTCATGAGTGTATGTGTGAATTGTGTTGAGTTAATGCTGAAATATTATGGTTTATATCATGGTTTGAATTAATTTCCAATTTGTTTAGTTTTGAGTACCTATAATAGCCTACATTTATGATTATGGTCTCATGGAAAATTTAATGGTTTCATTATGTTGCATAAATCTGTATTGTCATGCTTGCATATGGTAATTAGTTAATAACATAACTATGAGACATGGTATCAGAGAAAAAATTAGTGTGAATTTTGGTGGTTAAAAGAGTACCCCGTATCCTCAAAGTGCAGAGAGGGTATTGGGTGTGTTACACTAATCAAATGCCCCTTTTGTGAAGGCAAGCTAGCCCACAAGGGTAAAACATGTCACGTTGGTGGATTCAAACTCAATAGAGCCAATAATACTATCACACTTTCACCGACAACACAAGCCCTCTTTGACATCTCGTGTTTATTATGATGTGTGTATACATTTATAAAATGTTATATCGTATAAGATTGCAATTTGAGGGGTCTATCCAATGTTCCTAATATGTAATTAAAATTGCAATATAACAACATGGATTTATAGCTCCAATTTGCAGAGGAGCATGATTGTGGTAGGTCTTAAATGAATAATTTAGTTAATATTTTAAGATATTAACGTTTGAAAACGACTTAGATGTTTAAAGAAGTTGGAAGGGACGTTTGAAGGTTTGAGTGGTCAATGGTGGGCTAAGTAACAGGTCCATATCTTGCGTGTTGGACATGTGACATGCTAGGACACATGCCCTAGACATGTCCCAACATGTCTGACACATGTCGTGGAAAAAAAAGACTCATGGGGTCTCTAAAAACAAATTTTCATTTGTTTTTTGTCATTTTCAACTGTAGGAATAAACTGTCATGGTTTGTTAGTGTGCATGTGAAGGGTAAAATTGAGATTTGAATGGATTCCAAGTGCTTTCGAGTTGGATTAGCAAACCAAATTTCTTATTTTTTCCAACATAAACCTTTTTTTAACTCATTCTATAGAAATAACGACTCAATTTACGGTTCTAGTATCTACTCTATTTTGTATTTTACATTGGGATTCCCAACTATAGTATGAGGGACTCAATGTCTACTTAATACATTTTGATTTTGATGACTTAATGAGAAAACTGCAATTTATGACTTTAATTACGTGTGCCTTTGTTATTTGATCATCATTGATGTAGTAACTAGTTGTATCATGTATACTGTGTCAATATTTTGTAAATGTTATAGTTTTTTTTTTTTTAAATTGATCTTTATAACTATATTTCATTTTTTTAATATATATAAAAAGAGTCCTCCCTATCCTATTTCTAGGATGAACGTGTCATGTATTGGACACTCAGATTTCCATGTCCTCCGTCATATGACTTAGACGGTGGGAACAGTGGAGGTGTGACAAAAACTTTGGAATTTGCAACGAGTTCAGGGGCTTAACCTCTATTAATAGCCATTCATGCGATTTTTTTACGGGAATGCTTTTTTGGCACATTAGGGATAGGATTTCTGGCAGAACTTGAATTTTAGAGTGAATGGCAGGTTGAATTTTAGAAATTCGATTCAAATTTTATCAATATGCTAACCAAATCAAATCTGGATTTGGGCAGAAATTCGCCCGAATTGAATTTTTGGCCTTTCCATACGAGCATGCCTAATTCCGCCGAATTCTGCTACTATGCTGTAAATGATGTAATGCGCGATGTGATAGGTGAGAGAGTGGTATACATATTTTGCACATGCATAGCCTATTTACAGTTAAATCCATTGTTGTAACCACTACAGCATTATTAATCATATTTGGAATTTATTATTCTCTCTATTATTATTATTAATCATATTTGGAATTTATTATTATGATGTGTGTATACATTTATAAAAGCTTATTGTGACCTAGATAAAGGACTTACCTTTAGCACAATGTCTTCTGTTAGGGATTGACTCTTCATTGTGTCATTTATTCTTTTGTATCATTCTGATGTATTTATCAACAGCCATGGTAAACACTGAATGGCACCCATTTTGCTTCATGCCACATTAAGAAGAAAACCTGAATCCTCTTTCATTATGTGGATATTATGTCGATAAGAGTTGGAAAGATATCTATGAGGATGGGGTGGGGAATAATAGAGAAAATATATGTATGTTTTTTTCTATTATTCGCCACCCTACCCTGAGGTGCATAGGTAT
>ML805831.1:211844-232406 GCA_009831015.1 Picea engelmannii | reverse complement strand
CAAAGTGGTTACAAACCGTTTTGTATTTCCTTGCGCATAGACCATCTCCTGGATCAGCAATGGAACAACTGTTGATAAGAGGTTGATCAAAGATACAAATGGGAAAGCCATCGCATCATTTCATACCTCTACCATGGACATATATTACAAATTACCCATAGTAGAGGTCAACCTCACTGAAGAGTGGATGTTGTAATTCCCATTGGATTGTAGAGAGGTGATGCAAATCTAGTGGGTACCCAACAAACTATTCAGGGAAATAAGAAATTTTGTTTCCAAGAAACCTATTGAGGACTCCTTACAATATTTTTGTAACGCTTTTGAGAAAAATATATGGAGAATAAGATGCCATGAATTTCAAGGAATCAGGGGTGTCATTAATATATGAAGTAACCAAAACAAGCAATGTATTCAATTCAAGAGCCGCTCTCTCCAATTCCTTGGAACAAGCCATCTTGATAGCCACACAGTACTTAGAACACACCTCCCATTTTATATGGCATATTACTTGATATATATTTTCTATGCGATCAACACGTTCTTGGGTATGCACTGATAGTGGAAATTTAGTGACCTGACTATACACATATATTATGAAGAGTTATGGGAGCATAATTATAGAATCCACTATCACAAGATATGTGAGAAACTTTTAATTCCCCTATATAAATTGTTTCTCTATGATCCAACTCAATGTATGTCAGATTAAGTGATGCAGATGTAAGTGAGGTAGGTGAATAATACGTCATAGAAAACGAGACATATATAAGAGTCTATGGCACCACAAAAGATCCTCATTTACTCCCCAGGTTTTTACTAGACAAGATAAATCTCCAAGAGGTTGCATATCACATAATGGTACATGGATTTGGAGTATCCTTGGAATGAGATAATAATTTACCTTGATCCCCACTTCCCTTGTATGTGGGATCATATAGTATCAAAGACACAAAGGAAGAAACAACAGAAGAAAAAACCATGGAAGCTTTTCATTTTTGGAGGAAAGATTTTTCAGGAATGACCCATTGGTCATCGTTAGTCAACACTAAAATGTATTCAAATACAAGTGGCCATATGAGAATGAGGTATGGAAAGGAGAAGAACTCTATAGGAGGGAAATATCTTATGAAAAATTCCTTTTAGAATGGGGGGTGGTTTTAGGCATAAAATGGAAAAGCTGGAAAGTGAGAGCTTGAAAAGAGAAAGGACACAAAATAATGTTGTAGCCAATGTAGCAACATAAAAGGAAATAATATAGAAAGAGGTTGAATCACTAAGGATTAAATTGTCCCAAAAGGAGGAAAAAACAAAACAAGATTCTAAATCATTAGGGCTTCAACAAGAATAAGTAGAAAAAAATAAGAAAGAGGAAGAGGAAATAAACAAAATGGGAGAAGAAACAAAAAGATAGAGGAAAGAACAAGAAGAAAAGAAGAAATAATAAGAAGAAGAGTGAAAAAGAAAAGAAAAGGAAGATAGTAGAAGAGAATAACATGCACAAGGAATACACTAGATGGACACTAGCTCATCGAAAAATTCCATTGGCACTTCAAAAACCGCTCTAACAGGAGGCCATTTCCCACTTGGAGAAATTGGATTGGGTGAATTCACCCCATCCAAATTTGATAGATTGGTAAGCCTAGATTCCTTATATTTTGAAAAATCAAGTGGGAGGATTGTAAGAAAATCACACAAAAAATATTACATTACCAAGACTGCCATCATTCTCCGTAACTATAGAGACACCACTTTTAATGTACACTAGAAAGGATCTTAGTCCTCAATTACAGTGGTATTCTCACAAGATTCATTGAAAAATATCAGAAACATTGCTCAAGAAATTGAATATTACAAGGCAAGGATCCAAGACCTTCAACAAGAAGTAAAACACTACAAGGTTGATAGAACTAATGTCACAAAATTCAGAGCATGTTCCTTTGAATAAGAGTTCCAAGATGTATCTACACAACTACTTACAATGTTGGATATAGTCAAGGACAAGTAAGTACTATTTCTTGGATTTTATATGGCTATGGATGAATTAAAGAAGTGGTGAGAAGAAGATAAAAGCACACCTCTATACTTGCTTAAAATGACAGAGAAGGAAAACTAGCTCAATTATGCAACACCAGCCAAATGTCATAAAACATGAACAATGTTGGAAAAGGATATATTTGTATCAATTAGGAGTTGCACACATTTACACATAGTTGTTGAAAATATAATTGAATGGTGTTCATTTCCTAAGCTCAAAGATATGGGCGGACTAAGGCCCATAGAACATATTTTGGTAGAGTTAGAAGACCACATCAAATCTAGAAGGATTTTAATTGGAATGGTCACTTGATTCACCAAGGAGGTATTAAAGGAAGATATAGCTAAAACATCCAGAGACATAAATTTCATAAATTCATTTTTTTGTACACTTAACAGGAATATGGGCCAAATGACTCGAGATGCATATAGATATGAATTCTCCCTAAAACAACTCATATTTAAGTGAGTGTTAGGATTATATTCCCAACATGAGGTTTGGGTCTCTTATATTGAAGACAAAGATCAAGGTTGGTTGTAATATTTTTAAAAAATAATGTATAGTTGTATAAGGTTTTAGGAAAAGGAAAAAACAAAGGAAGTCCAAAGGTTGTAATGATTAAAGGGAATGCAATAAGTCCTAATAATTAGTTGCAAAATGTAGGTTATATATGTCCAAGAGATCCTTGTATCAAGGGCTCTTTTGTTTTGTAATTTTGAGAACTATTTCAAGAAATTTTAATGGGGAGAATCCCTTAAGGAATTTTTTGAGGAGTAAATGGTGTCTTGTGATTGACTTTCTATGAACTATTTCCAGTTTTAGTATTTCCATTTTCACCACTATAAGGTTATAATTTTCATGTGTTGACTATTCTTCTATGGATTTTATGGATTTTCATTTTAAGTTACTTTTTTGATGCTCATTGTTCTACGCTGATAGATATATGGTTGTGAATGATGTGTTATTATAGACTATTATCTTCACATTTGTCATTTATATTTATGTGTTTCTTATTTTTCTCTTACAACTATCTATTTTAGAAATACAAGCAATAATTTATAATTAATCTTTTGTATTCTTAATTAGTTGTGCTCCTAGCTAGGATAAGTCAAAATAGTTTACTTTCTACACTTAGAGTAATTGCATATTACACATTTCATTTTACATTCCCATCACCAACCCCACTCACTTTATTAATGGCTACAAAGATAGAATCTATATGGGTCTCCTATCCCAAATGTTGTGAGGTCTAATTGAGACTTTGTACCAAGGACTACCCCTATTTGTTGTTGGGAACTCTGCCTATGTCAATAAAAATCGGTTCTAGGAGGGTCTGAGTTGTATGGATGGTATAAATACTTGGTCTTCATGTGGTCAAACCTATGAACCATGAATCCTTGAACCTTAGCCTCATCTTTTCCATAACACAAGTGATCATTCTTAATTCTAAATTTATTTTGAAGACACCTCTCTCATTTTTGAAGATGTAATTCAACTCCTGAGAAATTGTACATTGTTCCTAAACCTGAGGTTATTTATTTACAATATCTTTCTCATGTATTTTATTATAAAATTATTGAGCTAACATAACACCTTTTACCACCCAGACGAGGACCCACTCGTAGAATATGCATCCAAACTCCTCAAGAAGTTTTTTTTATTCCATAAAATATTTGGTAGAACTTGCTCTGCAAGAGATCCCTCAACCTTTGGACCAAATTCTACCATCACCCCTGTCATCACCACAATCGCCACCTCGTGAACTAGAATCAAACATAACAACTGGTAAAATATTGGACCAATTGATAGATAACCAAATGGTCGGAAACCAACCTCACCTACCCGCATGGATTTCCAAAGGATATCTTAACTTGGGAGGGAAGCTACATGACTTGCCTAAACACCCTGAGAGGAGTTTACCCAAGTTCGACCTAAAATATTCATGCCTTTCCAATGGTCATATAAAGAATTTCTACCTTGATATAAGGTTAATGGTCGTTGAACATGAAGATGCGGTTTGTAGATTATTCCCCTACATTTTTGAAAACAAAGTATCTACTTAGAATTACAATCTACCAAAAAAATACATCGAGGGATAGGACAATTTCAAGAGGGGATTTTTCAATAAATTAGATGAAGATAAATCTTTGGCTACTATTTTGAAAGAGAAAATACTAGCCATTAAAAGGGAGAAGAAAGAATGAATCAAATACTTCAATCAACTATTCACCACCATTCTTAATAAATTCCCCATTAACACCAATGCAACAAAAGTAGTAGTAGTGTAATATTACACATTTTCCTTACATGCATCTATCGCCATGTTCATCAAAAGAATGGTAAAACCACTGTAGCAGAAAATTTCGAAGAATTCATGAATGTAGAAAACAAAATTATCACTCTAGTTGGGAGCCTAAGAGGGGAAGATAGTAAAGTTGTGGTTGTAGGAAAGAAACCATTGATATTGACCAAGCGTGCAGAAAAGGATCCCACTAATTTAGAAGGAATATTCAAGTTAGTTAATAAGTTATCYAATSAAGTCATTGATYTTAAAAGGAATGCTAAGGAAGGGATTCCCACCCATAGACCATTTATATGCTTCCATAAAAAATACAAAAACCAACCCAAGCCCCTAGAACCCTCAAATTTAAAKCTAAATCTGGATGAAGTAGGGATGGACTAGTTCTATACTTATCATCAAGCCAATCATTCTAAGAAGACTTGTCCCTAATGGATTAACTCTATGAMTTTGGTCATTAATCGACTACTTGATCAACAATCACCTTTTGACAARTTAGCCCAAGAGGATGATACTGAAAAGGTTGCAAAATAATGGGACACAACTAGAGAAGATACAATGCTTCCTTATATTAGGTGGTGGATTCTGATAATGATGTAGTAGGAGAGGTGTCTCTAGGAAATGCATAGGCTACCCAAMCTTCCCCCAAGAATTATGGCCTAAGGAGTAAGGGACCTATACCTAATGCTACTCTTCCTACCAAACCAACTTCATCCTTAAAAAAACTCACACTTCCCTCTTAGACTTGGGGTAATACAACTACCCCTCAATACAAATCCTCCACTGGTCATATCCAAGCTAACAATACCCCAAAATACAACCCATACATGTAACCTATGGAATACAATGTCACTAAAGACATGAAGAAGACTAAGGATAAATGTTCCATGTATGAAATTTGTGCCTTACGCCAACAAAGATATTTACTTCTGAACCCTTTAAATCTCCTTCCAACCCTTGGCATAAAGCCACCAAGAATAGGTAAAAAACAAAGAACAACTAGGAGGATAAAGCAACACTTAAGGATACTATTAATGTAGTTAGTATAGGAACGCACTCTAAATCACAAATGCTTCTATTGTTGCTAACCTTTCAAATATACAACTACAATGTACATAACTATTTGATAGATTTAGGGGCATCTTCTAATGTAATTCCTTACTCTTTCTACCAAAGAATAAATGATGTTCATTCTAAATGCACAACTAGGATAATTCAATTAGATAGATTTGGTGCAAAGGTTATGGGTGAGTTGAAAGATGTCACGATTAGACTAGCGTTAAACCCCATGGTTTGTTAGGTTATTGACATTGTGGTTGTTGATATTCTTGAAGCCTATCGTTGACTACTAATTAGAGTTTGGTCAAAGAAGTTGTAGGGTTATTTTTCTATTGATTGGTCTCACTTGTGGCTACAGTATGAAAAACAAATGAATCAAATTAGGATGGACAATGAAGCCCACATGAAGCATATTGTCACGAAGTTGGAAGATCAAAATGAACCTATCAACTTTTCTCATTTTGTGTTGGGAAATTATTTTTTGGAAACTAACTGTGGGTGTTATGCAACTCAACAATTTGCCCTACAAAGCAGTCCAAACTCTTTCATTTCACTCGGATTGATGAAAATGACTCGATAATAATAAAAGTAGTTAGCACTAGTTCAACTCACATGGATTTAGTCACTAACATTTGGACTTTATTTTTTTATGGCTCCATGTCACAAGAGGGAGTTAACACATATTATATTTTAATAGACCCAATTGAAAGGAAGACTTTGACTTCCTATTGATTAGAGTTTGAGTGCACCAATAACACCAAGGAATATGTTGAATAATGGTTTTTATGTTGAATTTATTTTCGGGACTTCAATACCACATAAAATCACAATATGGAGGGTGTTCAATGATGATGAGCATATAACATAGTTCTTCCACGATTCATGCTATAAAAAAGAAAATTAGTTCTTCCACTATTCATGCTATAAAATCGTATTTCAAAAGGATTGAAGGAGTGTTGTGAGAGATCGACTTTTTAATGATTTTGATGTTTATTCTTTTGCACATATAGATAAATTTGTGAATTTGTGGAGAATGTGTGTGAAGAATAATATAACTCTAATTATATTAGTTTGTAAATTTTAATTTACAATGAGAGCTCAAATCTATTTATCTTTGCAAATATATTATACATTGTTTTTATATATATCTTGGTATTTCATATTCCTATGTTAAGATTAAATTATGATACGAATAGTTTAACATATTTATTTTGAGAAATGAGGATGATTTCCAAGTTAAATTTAAATTGGATTCTTTAAGATTTAAAGAAAATATAACATTATACTTATTAAGAGGTTAACATGTTACTTATTGAAATTAATTTTTGGTGGGAGGATAAAAATCTTCCTCTCAACCACCAATCCAATTAACATTTAATACAATTAATTTATCAAGTTAGTTTAATTTTATTATTATTATTATTATTAAAATATCAATAAAAAAATCTATTATCAAGTTAGTTTAATTTTTTTATTATTATTATTAAAATATCAATAAAAAAATCTAGTTATGATGTTTATATATATAAATGTTGTATGCTTTGAATAAACATAGTATTTTTCTTTTTCAATATAATTTACTATAGTAAATAAATTTGAAAAGGTTAGGCTTGAAACACTATAGTATTTTTATGTTATTTTTCATTAAAATTGTAGTGAGTCAATACATGGATAAATGTAATTTTTCTTGTGGATTTATTAAATATATTTATATAAAAGACCAAAACAAAAATTCAATGTCTTCCATAAATAAAATATTTCAATTCTCTATATATAAAGTAATTGAAAATAAAAAAGTTATTATGATTAAAACATTTTAATGGTGTCTTAAGCAATACATGACACATAATAATAATAATAATAATAATAATAATAATAATGTCATAGAAGTATAATATTAATAATAATTTTGTGGGACAAGGGACTCCCTCTGTGCAAGGATTTCACTACTAAAGTCGCCCTACCCCCTCTGGATTTGGACTTGTGACCTCTTAGGAGGAAACACATGTTCTCAACCATGAGGCCTACATGAACCATAATAAATCCATCTTAACTTTGAATCTATCATGCATGCAAAGGGATCAAGTCTTTCAAAGTAAAAAAAATTAAAAAACTTGAAAGAAAGTTTTCCATGCATGCAAAGGGATAAGTCCTTCAAAGTAAAAAATATTAAAAAACTTGAAGGAAAGTTTGCACCTTGAGGGATTTGATCCCTCTCTCCATATGATAGATCCAAACTTAAAATGGATCTATGTTGATAATTATAAAATTTATGTTTTTAGGTTATTATCTAAATTTTAAACAATTGACTTTATAAGTAAATGTCCAAGTTACCATTAATCCTATTGTTAATAGCATAATTTGAAGTGAAATATAATGTAAAATATTAAAATAACAAATAAAAACAACATTGTTTTATTTATTATTATTTTGCAACAAAATTTAATGATAAATTTACTAAATGAAAATTTATAAAATATTAAAAAATAAAAAATAAAAAAATCTCATTTTTTTTTAATTATATATACTTTTTTTGTTGGTGCATTTTGGTTAAGAAGTTAAGGGTAGTACCTAGTCTCGTGTATGGAATTAAGGCTAAATGATATTAAAATAACATGGCTCCATTGAAAGTAGTCTCAACAATGACCACAAGGGACATCGACTTTCTTGTGGATACTATTTAAGTTGAAAACACATTTTGGTCCTAAAGTGTGACCTAAGACTACTTTTGATTAACTAATGATTCATTTTCGTTAAATGTAATGAAATAAGATGAAAACCTAAGATCTTAAGGCATCTTACAGGAGTTGAAGTATGCCCTCTTATAAACTACAAATGGATTACTTTAAGTAGTAAGTTTTGTTTACACACAATGATATCACTATACACTAAAGTCTTGACATTGTATTGATAAAGACTAGACCAAACTCTAAGTATTTTAACCTTTTCTACTTAAAAATATAAATGTTCATTCTTTAATGTTATAGTAAAATATATTTACAATTATGAAAGATATTTAAATTTTAACAATATTAATTTATTTGTTAATTAATTTTTATAATGGTGAGATGAAAATAGTAATAAATAAATGTTCATTCTTTAATGTTATAATAAAATATATTTACACTTATGAAAGATATTTATGATAATATTTAAAGTTTAACAATATTAATTTATTTGTTAATTAATTTTTATAATGGTGAGATGAAAATAGTAATAAATTTATAGGCTATTATTCATAATGTCATTTTGATATTTGAATATATTATGATTTTAAAATGTAAGTGACAAAGTGTATTTGATTAAAACCATTAAATATGACTATCTTTTTACTTTTGTATAGAATGGTTGTTCGAACTCCATTTCGTATTTAATATTGTTTTTTAAAAATAACTTTTAAGTAGTTTGTTGATGAATATTTTTTAAATGATTTTCTAAATCAAATATATAAATAATATTATATTTTCTTCCTTAAAGTTATATATTTTTATTTTTATAAAATTATTTATAATATTTTTTAAGTGAAACTAAAAAATATTTTATTATAAAAGAGTTGTAGCATAGTTAACAACAATTGTATAAATAGTGTTAATTGAGAATTTTGCAAATTTCTAATATTCTTTCACATAATAAGGGGGGAGATTCTTTCAAGGAATTTCTATATCAATTTCTTGAGTACATGGATAGATTCTCATAAATTGATTTTAGAGTGAAATACATAAATAGAGATAATTATCTCAAGAGAAAGTCAATAGCTGTTCAATGTACTAGAAGGATATTGTTTATGCTTCATGAGTTGTTCGGTCTTGATTGGATTTCCTTCCCCTTGTAAGAGGTGCGGAGTGATTTGGATTTGTTAGCAATCAGAGTCACCCTTAGACTGCTATAAGGATACGCCCAGTACCCATCAGGATATTAAGATAAATGAATAGATTTTAAATTATGACAATGGATCAAACTGATATGATCTGAGACTCACTCTACTATACCAAATGGACAGAAACTATGCTCCAGTAGAAAAGGGATAATAAAACCTCCAATCAACATACAATAAGCATGAGCAAAAGAAATATGTATGAAGATACACATAATGAACAAGCCAACTTTCACATCCATTTAAATTGACCTATTCACGAATATTTCTCTTAAATCATAAACCTTCTAACTCAGAGATAAGATTACTCCAATGGAAGCCATCATATACCGTACAAAAAATCTTTTACTGTAAATAATAGATCATAATAACTGTACATAAATACTTTATACACAACAAACCATTGGAACAAAAAGACACAAAAAATGAAATAAGAAAGAGTACAAGATAATCTTCAATTGCATTAGAATCCTCAAATCAAGATACATAGAGTTCAAAGTTTCAAAATGAAAAAAAGATTATTACCCTCAATTTATCATCACTCAAACCTCTTCATAATCAAAACAACTCGGATATATATTCTATCCCGCTATGCCTTCCCTAAGGAATTCGATATGAAGTAGTTACATGGGATGCCCCTTATTTTAGGAGTTCATTGCAAGCGTTACAACATAACACATTACTGACTCCTAATTTCTAGGATGTTGTCTAAGGTAATTAATGTATACAAGATAGATCATGCTGCATGGTAAGATGATGGAACACATGTCCCTCTCATCCCCCATAAATATTTGGAGGATGTTTGTTCCAACTGAGACTTCGAATGAACACCAATTATTGTTGACTATGTAGTTTGCAGTGTTCTAGAAAAGTTTGCTACAAAAAACACCTCTTTCAGCACTTTTGCCGTGAACTGGTAAACTCGCTGCAAAATATGTATTCTTGACTATCTCCAACCTGTTGCCTTGTTTTAGTTATGTGCAATTTTTTCAATGATTTTGACCCCTGCCTCTGATGTCATTAGCTATGCCACATTTACTCCATGTTCCAAAAACCACTTTGAGATGAAAAACTATAAAACCCTAGTTGTTAACCATGGCTACCAGTATGTTGTTAAAATTAGGGTTTCACATTTAGCTATCAAGTTCAAAATAGGAGAAGAACTTTAAAACAAAAATGGATATCCTTTGTGTATTTCTAAGTCATTCCACTACCACTTGAGCCAACACATCCAAATTTGTCTTTGCAATTTCTTCCTTTAACTGATGCAGCTCCTTTTTCAAAGTCCTATTCTTTGCTTGCAAAACTATATTCTGTTGGTAAAAGTTATTGACTTGTATATGCAGTGGTAGGGATATTTTAACCACACTCTTGTTGTTTTCTAAAGCCTCCTCACATGAGTCCAAGTTCTCTTCTATTATGGTCTTCATCTGCTTATTTGGCTCTCCTAACTGCACAATTAGAGCTTGTACTTCCTTCGGTTGGTTCCTGAGTCTCTCGAATCTCAAATCACTTTATTCTGATGGGGATTGAACTTCAATAACTTGTACAGGTTCACTATGAATAGGTGTTTTAGATCTAGTCTCCTCCTTATAGGCCAAATTTCTTGTTGCTCATCTGGTTGTAAGTCTGCTAGGTTTTTCCTTTACAAATATCTCTTGACTAAACATCACCTTTTTACCTAATGAGAGTTGGACATCTGTAATTTCTTGAATTTCATGATGAATATGAACCTCAATTGCACCTTCATCTACAGGAGCTAACTTTTTTGATGTTCAACTAGTCAAAGGTTTTCTAGGTTTTAACATTTCTTCTACTTCAACATTGAATTCAAGTTTTCTCCCTTGTACATCTTCTTCTTTTTCTTGTCAGGTTCCATGTCTGTCAATCAGAAGGTAAAATGAAAATGGAGAGCTTAAATAGAAGAAAATATTCAACATTTTACATGAGATATCATAGCATTAGGGTTTAGTCAAGAAATAAGGTTTCAACAGTGAGTGCAATTTTGCAAGGAGTTGGGTTTTTTTGCAACAAATAAGAATTTGGTAAGGAATAAGGTTGGAGAATAAGAATCTCGATAGCATGGAAGGTATGATCAGAAACAAGGTCTCAACATCATCAAAGGGAAAGACTTTTAAGACTTTGGGCAGAACATAGTTTTGGCAGCGAACAAGGATTTTCACAACGAGGAAAATTTGAATTGTTTGATGTCTGCATCATGATCCCAGAACCCACTTTTGATAATAACTCATAATGACATGAATTTGAGACAAGGACACTACTAAATCCCGTGCCTAAGAATTATGGTTACAAATCATTATGTGAATGAGATGATTTTGCAATGATTTTACAATTGATAGTTTGACACTCCAAAATGTTAGGAAATTTTTCAGTGAACTTTAATTTGATTGGTTACAATTCATAAAGTTACAAAATTTATTTTGAGGGCCTAGTTAATCATTTTTTTATAACATAACATACCATCAATACTCTTTAAAACATAATGAAATAACTTTTATACTTTCCCTTTTCAAATGATGACAACAAGACTCTATGATAACCATGTGACTTGATCAACTTGACTATACCTTAACCAATATTAACCACTACCTTTTGACTCAAAATTATGCTAAAATTCCCTTAGACACGACTCAATCAAAATCAACCCCAAATGACTAAGACCCGACACATGGTCTTCAAAAGACCAGTTGTGTTCTTTTTAAAACAAAACTAAACAAAAACAAAAAATGAGGTGGAATTAAACTCCAGTGCATTTCATGTACTAATATTTGGCTCCTTCTGGGGATGGAGACCTCCCTGTGAGGTTACAAGAACCCCTAGAGTTCCAGTGCCTTTACTGAAATATATTTTTTATGTCAACAACTATGCATTTCACCTACAAACTAATAATATTGCAAAAAACAACATGTTGTTCCATTAAGCATGGAGTCATTATTATATGAACTATATAAAAACATCGATATTTAAAATGGAAATTAGACCACCCACTACCTTTGTAAAAATATTTCTTAATGAAATTCCCATTGACTGGGCCATCATAGATTTCAATTCCTTCCAATTTCTGCAACTTAAAAAGTGTTATTGTCTAAAACTTCATGAATCTTAAAAGAGCCCATCCACAATGCCTCAAACTTACCGTGTTTACCTTTTCCTTTCCTCTGAGAAACCCATTTCAACACTAGATCTCCTAGCTGAAACGTTTCCTTATTATCCTTTCTGTCAAAGATATATTTGATCTTCTGTTGATGGTTCTGATCTTTTTCAAACAATTTATCCTTGGTCTGTTGAACCTCTACCATCTGGTACATCCTTCTAACCATGCCATTAGGTTCTCCCTCCTCATCTTATAAAAACTTAGCCACAAGCAGAGCCAGTTGTATAGGAAAGATATCATCCATTCCATACACCAATTGGAAAGGTGAAGTGTCAATTGATTTTTTAGTTGTCACTCTATCATCCCATAGAGAAAAATTTATCTTATAATCCCATCCTCCCTTCTTTTCTTCCAACAACTTTTTAATAATTTTCACCAAGATTTTATTTGAAGATTCTGCAAGGCCATTACCCTGTGGATAATATGAAGTAGAATGAGTAATCTAAATGACATATTTTTCACAAAACTTTATCAAAGGATCAACTTTGAAATCTACAACATTATCAATGACAATCCTTTTAGGGAAGCCAAACCTTGGCAAAATATCTTCTATAAAATTGATAATGACTTTATGTGTAGCATTCCTGGTGGGCACAAATTCAATCCATTTGGTGAAATAATTTGTAGTAGTTAAGATCCACCTTTGTTGGCCACTATAAGGTGGATGGATTTCACCAATAAAATCTAGTCCCCACTATTGGAAAGGGACATATATTACTATAGGTTTTAGAGGTAGTGACTTAAGAAGTTGCTTTCCTAAGAATATTTGACATTTATTATAAGATCTGATTTTAGCATAGACATCAGTAAACAAATGTGTCCAATAATATCCAACTCTTTGTATTTTGTAGGATGTTGTTCTCCAGAAATGGTGTCCTCTACACAAACTTTCATGAAACTAAAAAATTAACCGTCTTGCTTCCTCAAAATCTAAACATCCCAATAAAATCCCAGAGGGATCCTTCCAATAGAGAATTTGATGATTAATACAATATTTGACTTCTTTGAGTTTCAATGATATCACCTTATATTTTTCAATACCAAGGGGAGGCTATAAGTTATACAAGAAATATATGATATCCTTATACCAAGAGCATTCAACCAACTTTGAATCCACCTATATGATGCTATTTTGAATTTCATAATGTTTATTTCCAGAATTTGTGCCCATGAAATTCACCCTTAGAGATTTACAATTTGACTCTGCTAGCAATCTTTCTAATCCATGTCCTTTAACCATCTTGGTTGGATTTATTTCCAAATCAAACTCTAATATTTTTGCAATCCATTTTCTTCTCCTTCCATCAATATCAAGATGAATTAGAATATCCCTCATTGCACTTGAGGGTACATAAGCAATAATATTGGAATAAAGAACATACACTCTAAATTTCTTGAGATCCTTAACTAATGTATAGGCCTATTTTTCCATGATATCATATCTGATATCAACATCCCTTAAAGCTATGCGAAAGAAGGCAATGGGTTTCTCCAAGTCATCTCAGTTTTTCTGTAGAATTACAACAACCTATGCATCATCAGATGCAAAGGAAAGGATTAAGAATTCCTTTGAGTAATCAAGGATTATTAAAAAATGAGTATCAACTCAAGCCTTCTCAATCAATTCAAAGGAGTTTCTGGCATCTAAAAAAAATTTCAGTTCACTTTTTTTCCTGAACATGCTAGTGATAAATTTTACGAGTTCAACAAAATTGGATATGAACCTTATCAAGAAATTGATTTTTCTTAGGAAGGATTGAATTTATTTCTTAGATCTAGGTAAGGTAAATGTATGAATACATTCCACTCTACTAGGGTCAATTTTTACACCATTAGTTGAGACAATGTGACCTAGTAGCTTACCTTCTTTCATAGAAAACTAAGATTTTTTAGGATTTAAGGAAATCCCATACATCCTACATATCAAAAACACCTTCTTCAAGTGATTAAAATTATCCTGATAATATTTGGAGAAGAAATTGATATCATCTAAATAAATCGTCACAAATTAATCCTTCTCACCAACATATGTAATAACCATTGTTCACTGGAAATTTTCCCCTGCATTCATCAGTCCAACTGGCATCTTAGCATACATAAAAGTACCCTAGGGAGTTGTAAAGTTTGTTTTTTCTCTATCCTTTGGATGCACAGAGATCTTATTGTAGCCTGAAAATCCATCAATCATGGAAATCCTCTTTGAACCAATTACCCTTTGTAAAATATGTTCCATCTTAGGAAAAGGATAATTGTCTTTCTAAGAGAACTTGTTAAGATTCCTAAAGTGCACACAGAGTCTAATTTCCCCATTCTTTTTTATGACTAGAACAAGATTGGCTATATAGTCTAAATATCTAAGAGGAATAATTATTTGTGCATCAATAAATTTTTTAACTTCCCTTTCCATGATGGGCAACAACATAGGATTAATTTTAATGAGTTTCTTCCTAAATGGATTTGTGTCATCCTTCAAAGGAATATTGTTCTCAATTATACTTGTATCATAGGTTTTCAAGTCCTCATATTTCCATACAAATACATCTAAAAACTCCATTAACAACTTTACATATTCAACTTTTTGTTTTTCTATTATACTTTTGGACAACCTTGCATATTTTGGTTCATGTTCAGTCCCCAAATTACAATCTATCATATCTGAATCTTCACTTGGATTGTGTATCTTAACAGGAACATCATTGTGGTCAAACAACCCTTCTAAAGGCACTAACCCCCATGGGAATATGATTACATGGCAATTAAACAATATGATGCTTTGCAATCTTATTTACAAATTTATGATTTTGCAAATTTTCATTAACATCCCCATCTTGATCTATATGCAATGCATAAAAATCATCATTTATTTCCAAGAATCTCTTCAATTCGTCATCATCTTCAAACACTTTCCAATATTTGAAATTGTTAGGCATTGCAGGTCTATACTTCACCTCAACATCATATTTGAGTTTGGTAGGCAGAGGATCTTTAAAACTGCTTGTAGAAACAACTAGAGAATCGACCAATGAATTAACACTTCTTAGGATAAATGATATGTTGAAAGATGCGATTTTTTTTTCAATTAAGTCCCAAACTTCATTTATATAATCCTTCAATATATCATGCTTTGTTTGATAAATGTTCCTAACTTTTTGCACGATCAAATCAACATCTACAAACAATGGAAATCCCCCAATATTCATGTCTTTTGCATCCCTGAGCCCCAAAATCAAGGCTTCATACTCTGCAATATTGTTAGTCACTTCGAATTCAAGATTGAAAGACAAAGTAGTAACCTCTTTTGAAGGAGAAATGAAAACTATTCCAACACCATCACCATCCTTTGAATAAGCACCATGAATGTACATTTTCCACAAAGGAACACCCCCACCTTTAATCTCATGTTTGGATGAAATATGACTTTGGATTGTCAAGCATGGCTGAAGAGAATTAGAAAGATGAAGAACACTTGAGCCCAAATAAATATCTACAACATAAATTGGATGATTTGTAGGATTTTTTTCATCATTGATGATATAGGATAGTTGAATTTCCCTATACAATCTCCTATGGTCACCCCCAAAAACAGGTATTGTGGCATATGAAAGGTCCATCAGTAGGGTTCCACCTAATATTTTAATCCACGACCTAGACAATAACATTCCAAATTTTGGGGGTACATCAATAACCACTATATATATGACCATACTCTTCATGGGGAAATGGAAAAGAGTGACAACTAAATATTTTATGACCCCTAGGCACTTCACTTTCCTAGAGTCAAAGGAATAAAGGTCATGATAATTCTTTGTGATCTCTAAGACCAACCCATCCATGACAACTTTTGGCATTAAATTATGGGATGCACCAAAATCCATAAGGAAGTTATGTAATATTTTATCATGCGCATTTAGGGAAATGTAAAAGGGAGGGGAACTTTCATCTTTATCCTCCACCAGGGGTCATAATATGATTGCAGGTTTCTCATCCTGCAAGTTTATTGAATCTGATGGAGTGGGATGAGATTCAAGATGCAAAATTCTTGAGATGGATCTTTTAAAATATTCATTTTTTATTAACTCAAGAAGTGGGACAGGAATTTTGATTTTCTGAATCTCATCAAAACTCAAAGTAGAATATGACCTTTGAATTTCCCTTAACTCGTTAGTAGGAGCCTTTATTGTTGGTTGATTATTTTTTTATCATTCTTCTTTGTTAGGAGTATATTTTGTAGGAGCATATATTTTCTTGGGTTGATGAGGTGTAATTTTCTTTCCATTCTTTTGTTTATACCTCAAATTATACTTATTTTGAGCTTCAGTTTGATTGACCTGCCCCTCTTGACACAATTCATCCAATTGATTACAGGTCAAGGATTATTGATAAGTAGTTTGAGTCAAATGAGGAGAAATATATGTATATTACAAACAATGGATATCCTAATATTCTTCCTCATTACTTTCCTCCTCTTCGTCAAATAATTTTTTCTGAAAGGGAGCTTGGATCTTATGATCATCATTATTTCTTCGATCTCTTTGCAAAATATGAGGTGGGTCATTTTGTCTTCTGAATGGATTTCTATTTGAAACATATTGGGGATTTCTATTTGGTACTTTCCTCCCTTCAAGTTTCAGTCTTTCCATTTCAGCAGACAATTATTTGACAAGCTTTGTCAACTCATCAACTTTTGTATTTGTGTTTTTATCACCTAAAGGAGAATACTCTATTTTTTTCTTTCTCTTTTCTCTATCAAATCTACCTCTCAATTTTTTTGCTGCCAATATATTTGACTCAACTTCCAAAGAATCATATTGCATGTTAGCCAATGTAGTAGACCTTCTCTCCCTTAATAATAAACAAAATTTAGAGTCAAAAGCATTTGCATAAGTAATCTTTATAGATGTCTCTATAGGATTGATTTTTGTTGGAATATTATTATACATCTTATTGAATCTTTTTTAAAGCTCAGAAATAGATTCCCCATCTTTCCTTTTAATGGATTCAAACTCTGTGATGTAATATAAAAAGTCCTTTTTGTCTCCCCAGTGATTTACGAAAGCATCATCCAAAGCATCAATCCCATCTATTCATCCTGAAGGAAAACCTCTAAACCATTTACGAGCTTCACCATCTAGAATTTGGACAAAAACCCTCATCCAAACATCCTCTTGCTCTATATTTAGATTTATGCATAGCTGTAAAATGTTGCATGATGTTCTTCTACTGTGATGTCTTCCTCACTAGTGAACTTTGACATATATTTGAGATAATCCCCATATGGAAGGGAATTCATAAGTTGGGGAAGTATTATCGGTGCATATCTTGCAGCCACATTGGAATCCATTCTATTTGGTGGTGGGTTAACACCTGTCATTTTAGGAAAAAGAGGGCTCTGGCTCTTAGGAGAGGTGACTAGTGATAAAAACCAAGGCTGAGACTTACTAGTAGATGGCATGATTCTAGGTGATGATGAAGTTTTTATAGTAGGAGGGTTAAAATTTGAAGGAGAGTGAGGTGAAGAAGACTCATATTTAACTGAAAATGAACTAGACTTTGGCGATTAAGTTGAAATCTTTTTCTTTTTTTTTTGTTAATTTGTGCGGGACCTGTTGGCTACGCGATTAACCTGTGGCTTGAGAAACTGACTCAGGGGCATCTAAGCTGTCAAAATCACCCGAGGATCACACCCGGCCTGAGCCACACCAACCCTTAACATGGTTGGATTTTTTGTCCCCGCAGGTTTCGAACCGGTGACTTTAACATCACAGAGTGGATTAACAACACACTTCGTCACCGACTGTCCTACACCTCGGGGACAAAAAAAAAAGTTGAAGGACATGGGGGTGGGCTTTGATCCACTTATGTGTGCACGGGTCACGATACTATTTATTATAGTATCTTTGGGTGCAACCACACGTTCGACCACTACCTCAAGGTGTCCCCATGGCTCCAGGTAAAGCCCTCACGAGAATTGAACCTTGCCCAATGGTGAAAAACTCCTCGCTTTCCACCAATGGATCCAACCCCTTTGGGCGATTCAGTTGAAATCTTAGTAGGGGAAAAAGTTTCCTATTTTTCAACTTCGGAAGACTTTAATTGGAGAACCTAAAAATGGGAAGTCCTCTAAACATTCAATTCTAAATATTTTAACAATCTTACGTGATGGAGGAAAATAAAAAATTTCAAGGCTTTCTTCTTTTAAATCAAGAGAAAAAGGAGTATACTCAAAAGGAAGACATTCTAGTTCAAATTTTATAGGGATTTCTTCTTTCATACTTTTAGGAGATTCAATCTCAGGAGTATGAGAAGATTCAGATATAGTAACTAGTCTGTGAAAAACAAGGTCAAGAGGTTTTCCAGAAATACTTGAAGATTTGGAAGATGATGAAGCTCCTTGTAAGGAATTTTCCTCCTTTATGATATTTTCAGGGTCTTGTACAGGTGTGTCTAGAGGGGACTATGGATTAGCTCTTGTTATACTCTTATTAGGATCCACATATGAAATTTGAAGTTACCAGGTGAATAATACAGTGTTTTTCTATTACTGGTCTCTGTTCACCATAAAAAACTAGCAATACTCTTTGTCGTACATCCTAGGGAAAATATTCAATTTCGTCCCCAACAACGACACTATAAATTTTAGCACCAGGAGTGACCCTTGGATTGCTATAAGGATAATCCTAGTACCCATCAGGATATTAAGACAAATGAATAGATTTTAAATTATGACAATGGATCAAACTGATATGATTTGAGACTCACTCCAGTATACCAAATGAACAAAAGATATGATCCATTAGAAAAGGGATAAGAAAACCTCCAATAAACATACAATTATAAGAATGAGTAGAAGAAAGATGTATGAATATACATGAAATGAAAAATCCATCTTTCACATCCAGTTAAATTGACATATTCATGAAGAATTCTTTTAAATCAGAAACCTTCTAACTTAGAGATAAGATTACTCCAATGGAAACCCTCATATATCTTGCAACAAATAATTCACTGTAAAGAATTGATGATAATAACTATAGATAAATCCTTTATAAACAAAAAAGCATTGGAGAAAGAAGACACAAAAACTGAAATAAGAAAGAGAAAAAGTTGATCTTCAATTGCATTAGAATCCTCAAATCCAGATAAACAGAGTTTTGAAGTTTCAAAATGAAAACAAGAATATTAGCCTCAATTTCTCATCACTCTAACCTCTTCATCATCAAACCAACTAGAATATATAGTCTATCCCTCTATTCCTACCCTAAGGAATTTGATATGAAGTAGTGATTGTTAATATTATGGTAGCTGCGGGAGGTATTTATCTCCACGTGTAAACCTAACGAGGATAGAATACTCTGGGAAGCAAGAAGAAGTCCTAATGAGTTGGCTAATAACGCTAGAAGACTTGTCATCTCAAGAAGATAATTTATATTAGGTTATTATCCTCCAAGAGAACAGTCAGCCATAAATAATATTATATACTGAACAGACAGATACCCGGAATGAGAAGTCGGCCCAGGCAGTTAGCTAGAATTGGTATAAATAAAGGAGGCCAGTTCTCATTTTGGAAGGCAGTCTCAGAATTGCAAAGAAACACTTGTGTGCACTGAAATTTCCCATTTTCTACACAGGTTTGGAGGAGAGTCGTCGTTGCAGCTGCTTCATCTAGTAGTTACGCTTGGAATATCTCTTGGCTAGGGTTTGGACTATCTGATTATCTCTTGTTGATGCACTATCCTTCGGGAAAGGTGCACTACCCTTTGTTTGGCTATCTAGCCTAAAGTTTTCTTCCGGAGTGATTCTCTGTCAAGGTTAAGGTGCTCGGAGGGTGGCTTCAGCCTATGGTTGGGTGACAAGGGTATTGTCAATGGTAAAATGAGCACATCCACTTATATTATAACAAGTTATGGGCCCACACCTCCTTCATTCAGTCTAACCGCTGGAAGGAAACATAGCCGTAAGGATATTAAGCTCGTTGAAGAACTACCACTAGGGTTTCTAGTAAGAGCAGTCACCATAGCATTGTCGCTAGGGTTACTAGTAGGTGCAGTTGTAGAAACCTTAATCCTCTTGTTGAGGCACCTTAAATGAATGGATTGACCTAATCTACGGATAGATCAGTG
>ML805831.1:167793-179692 GCA_009831015.1 Picea engelmannii | reverse complement strand
TCCAACTCAAATATGAGGCTACAACCTCTAATATCAAGCTACAACTTGCAGAGAGCACCAACTCTCATATTTATCTAGCACCAACTAGGTGGAAGCACCAACTCCCAAGTTTCTCTAGCACCCACTAGATGGAAGCACCAACTCCCAGAATATCTTCTAGAACCAACTAGAATTTAGAGGATTGCAATCCTCCCTAGCACCACCCTACCACCCTGATTAAATCTTACAAAAACTTTAATTACTTTCTCTTTCTCTGATATGGTTTGTTACAGCTTCGTGTCTCCTCTGTCTTCTTCAACTTCTATGCTATGTTTTGATTCTGCATCTTCTTGATTCTATGCTCATCGCTTTTGCATCCTGTGCTCAACACCGCTTGTTGTTCAACTTCTCTTCTACCTTTTATGCTCTGTGTTGCATCTGCATGCTCTTCACTGCACCACTCATCTCCACTTCAGGTACTACACTGCATATCCTTCTACCCACTTGCATCATTATAAAAGACACACACTATCTTCTCTATTTTGCATGTCTTTCTCATGTCGATTCCTCTGCCTGATCATCATTCCAAATCTTTGTCTTCCTTGGTGGTTATGTTGTATCTATTCATCATCAATGGCCATTATCAAAATATTCTTTGGCTTCTCTAACAGTCGCAATTCTTCATCTTCTCTGGCAGTTACAGTCAGTTATTTTTGGCTTCTTTGGTTTCTAATCCCTTCCTTTATGTGACCACCTATGGTGACCATACGCCTAACCAACAAGCACTTCGTGACTCGTGACTTCGAGAATATTGGTATGAGACATCTCAATTCTCCCAACTCCTGATATCCAAAGTGGATCCTAGCGATGTTCTAGCCCCTCCCTTAACCTTCATTGATGTTACCATGTATGTGACCACAGGCCTAACTTTCGAGCGCTTCGCGATCTTGGTCGATCGAGTGATAGCCCCTTCTTTCAATATGACCTTAGGTGATGATCTCACGTGACCATGCGATTGCGGGCATGGCCAAAGGTAGTTTGAGGGAAACCCACTTTTCACCCCACAATTCACTACAGAGCTCCACGTATGCCTTTGGTGATACCGTGGTTTTTATTGCGGCCCGCTCAAGAAAAATTAAGATCCAAGCATTTTTTGGCCCCGCAATTGAGCATGAACATTTCTATCCAATCCCTTGGCGATTCCACTCTATCAATGACTGTTATCTTCCTTCCTTTTCTCCTTCCACACATGATCCCATATCTCCACGATCTGTCGACATGTAACTTCCTTCCAAATCAACAACTACGATTGATTTTGGCCTTCCGATCTTCGGGAGCTTCAAATCTCAAATATCACTTTTCCCATATGAAAATCTTCCGAAGTGGAAGATCTATTGACACCTGTCTCCCTGAATCTACGATCAAGATCTCGTCCACGAGTCTGGCTTTCAAGACTTTCAATTCTCAAAATCTTGTTTCTTCCATACGTAAATCTTTCGGAGTCGATGATCTGTAGACACCTGTCCGAACAGATCAGAGGGTTTACACTTATCCTTTCACTTCTTAATATGTGGGCTAGGACTTAATCAAGCATTCTGATGGATGGCCACCATTTACTTTTTCACTTCGTCTATTATACTTATGCTATCCTTCCACTATATTTTGATCAACGATTGAGAATGCACCCGAAGTGATCTTCAGATCAGACGACTTATGTCCACTTCGAGACTTCAGCGTTCGGGACTTCAGGACTTTAGGCATTTGTTGGTGGTTCAAATCCCTAAGTAAAGCTCCTGGAGTGACGTAACTTTATTACGTCACTGGATGACGTAGCACGAGCCAAGTGTTTTCCACATGTCACTTAGATTCCTGATTTGCACGAGCCTGAAATGTCAATTTCATCTTGACACTTGTCATTATCTGACTGTGCCACGTGTCTTTTCTAACCTGGGTGTGATGTGTAGATAGTGTAGTGGAGTGTGGAGACAGAGCGCAATAGTGGAGTTTGACGTGTAGCAGGTAGTGGAGTGTGATGTCAGAGCATGGAGGTGGTATGTATGAGTGGTTTGGTGGTTTGCTTGGAGGGGGGGGTTAGGCAGTAAGTGGTAATGAGTGAGGGGAGTCTGAGTTGAGAGAAAGGTGACATGTATGAGGGTCCCACATGGGAAATACCACCAACTCAGACCCCCCCTACGGTCAAAGGCAGAAAGTTAGGGGGGGTCCGATATGCCATGTCGACCATAGATCTGAGTGCTTGATTATCGGTTGTTGAGGTTATCACGCCCTTCTTCAAACTTATCCTGTCCTTCCACTTTATAATGATCTGACAGCTGAAATTTACTATGGCTCTTCGGCTCTCTGGAATTCAGGGATTTCAAATCTCAAACTTTGCTCCCTCCTGAACTCATGGTCTACTGACATGTATATCCCGACAATAAACAAACTATATTCTCCTCCTAGTGATGAATGGTCTCAAATTACTTCAAGACTTCCAAACTTTGGTAAGTTCTCTCTCCTGCGTGCGCAAAGAATTAAGGCTCGTGCACCTTGATTTGATGGGATGGTTGTTGGTCCTTTGTATCAGTGGTCCAATGACCACTGTCGCTCTTCCTCTTGAAATTTATCACCTTATGCTCCTTTGACTCCTTAAAGAGTCACTTCGACACTTAGTTGAATTGTGGATCTGTGCACTCCTTGCATATCTTCCGAAGTCTGAATCTTCGAACTCTCATTGTTGATTTCCTATTTGCCATCATTGCTCTGTTCTTGCCATCAATGACAAGCACAATCTTCCTATAAAACATGCCAACACTGATATGGATTCCAAGAAGGGAAAAAAAAGGAAACACCCCATCATTGAATTAATCCCATATCGTAAACTGGAGAAAGAGATAGATGTTGGTGCCCCAAGACCAACATATGGCAATACAAGATGTTGCATGTAGACTGGTTTAGTCTTCAAATGGAGGATTCATACCAAATTATTTAGGAGGAGACATATCCATAGATTCCACTCCTCCCTAGGGAAACTAACCTAGATAAGGGAGTCTAACTATCAATCAAGCATTCCCAGTTACACAACATGGTTACACACCCTTTTGTATTTCCTTGCATAAAGACCATCTCTTGGATCATCAATGGAAACAATGTTCATAAGAGGTTGATCAAAGATACAAATGGGAAATCCATCGCATGATTTCAAACCTCTACCATGGACATATATTACAAATTCCCCATAGTAGAGGTCAACCTCACTGAAGAGTGGATGTTGTAATTCCCATTGGATTGTATAGAGGCGATGGAAATCTAGTGGGTACTAGACAAATTGTTCATGGAATTAAGAACAAAATTTTTTCCAAGAAACCTACTGAGGACTACTTACAATATTTTTGTAGATCTTTTGAGAAAAATATATGGAGAATAATATGCCGTGAATTTCAAGGAATCATGGGTGTCATTAATATATGTAGTAACCAAAACAAGCAATGTATTCAATTAGGGAGCCATTCTCTCCAATGCCTTGGAACAAGACATCTTGATAGCCACACAGTACTTAGGACACACCTGATCCAGGTGGATATTGGTGGCCACCCACCTGTTACAAATTCCAACTGGCTCATCTTGACAGTTTTCAATTCAACACATGGGGACACTTCTTTGTAATTATGGGTTTTTCACTTCTGAGGTTGTATTGAATTCCTACACAACATCTTGGTGGATATTGGTGGCCACCCATCTAGTCCAACTGGCATATTTTGGTAGTTTTCATCTCAGTACATATTTTTGTCCTTCCGGGGTCGTTTTGAGGCCCTAAACAATGTTTTTTGTCTTGCCACAGTCAAACTGTAGACTAAGCTAGAGTTTGATGACATAATGTGTAGTTTTCAAAAATGCCTTTCCAACAGACTATCACATGCCTAAATCAGAGATCGTATGCAAAATTTACGACCCCGTGAAGTTGATGTACTAACTTACCCCAATGGGGACCACATGACTTTTGGAAATTCATCTCCTAGGGTTAGGTTTTTGGATGTCTAGGGTTTTTTCATTCATGTTTATTGTAAAAAGGCCTTAAGATCCTCATTGTACTCATGTTCTTGCAAATGAATGTAGCCATCACATCACTTCTCAGAGATGAAGCTGCCACCATTCTAACGAGTCTTTCACTTTGTATTTTTACAGTATCTGTACATTTCTTTCATTAATAGAAATAATGTATCATTGCATTTATCTGTTTCTGGAAATATTTATGTGTATTTCATTGTAATATATCTTCCTTCATTTCATTCTGAAAATAATCCAGATAAGTGGTATCAGAGTAGGCTGCTCTTGCATTTTTCAGTGCATGTCCCTGATGAGGTCCGAGTATAGCAAGTCACATCTCAAGCTTGTATCTCTTGAGTAAAATCACTCCCGCATTCCCAAGAAACTCTCCATGGTGGAAGAAAATAAAAACGATGGAGCAAAAGATTCTATTAACCTGTTGCTTGAGCAAGCTCTCGCACGATAGAGGGACGAATTGATGGAGAATTTTTCCCACATCCTGTAACGCCTTCTTATAGAAACATGCGCATCTTCATCAAGCGATCACTTTAGAGGAAATTCTCCCATCAAGGTACAATTTAACTGTGATATTCTCATATTTGAAGGTCATATAGATGCAGATGCCCTAGAAAAATGGTTAAATATGATAGAATTTTATTTCTCTGTTCACAATTTTTTCGACAGGGAAAAGATCACCTTCGCACTCCTCAAGGCTCTCCCCCATGTCAAACATTTGTGGGAAAATTACTAGGAGCAAAGATCCACAAAGTAATCTGGAATATATGGGGCCAAACCCAGTTGGGATTTTTTTGTGCATGTGGTTAAGGAACAATATTACCCTGTTGATAACTATGAAGACCAATATATGATATGGACCACACTATGGAAAGAGAAGGGCCAAACAATGTTGGAGTTCAAAAATACTTTCCATACCTTGTGTACCAAGCTGGGTATCAAAGAATCTGAGTGACATCTGGTTCTAAAATACCGTGGGGATTTGTATAGGTACATCCAAACCGAAATGGATTTCCTAAACATCTCATCACTAGGAGTTGTCTATCGATATGTTGTCAAAATCGAGCATAAATTTGGGCACCAGAACAAATGGGAGTTCGAGTCTTCAAATCCCAACAACCAAAGCATGATAAAGACAACCCTAACCAATAACCTCCCTACAACCAACCCAATACATAGGAAAAGAAGGGTGAGGAAAGATGAAGAATGACACTAGGAAGTGGTGTGACTTCCACAAAATACCTTGGCACAACATCGAAGAATGTCGCTCAAAATAGTCATTGGTGGCTGAGTTCAAAGCCAAGGAGTTGAACCTTGATTCAGAATCTGTTTCATAAAATAATGAACAAAGATATATAATCGACACAGATGCCACTACTACTATCGCAACCACAAAAATTCAATCAGTAGATCTTGAAGAGGTGGAACGCCTCTTCCATTCACAGATGTAGGTGAAGGGGACCCCGTTGCATTTCATTGTTGATATAGGAATCCATAAGAACCTCATCTCAGCTGAGGTCATCAAACAATTGGGGTTTTTGAAAACACCACACCGACAACCATACAACATCGGGTGACTTCGCCAGGGACAATATCTCTATGTTAGGCAGTAGTGTCTCATGTCCTATGGCATCCATCCCTTCAAGGATGAGGTAGTATGTGATGTTTCCCCTATTGATGTCTATGATGTTGTTTTGGGACAACCATGTATGTGGAAATGTCATTTTGTTTATGAGTCTCGACCCCACAGTGTCATTATCACTTTGGGGGGTCAACTCTATAGGATACAAGAGGTAGTTTCGATTATCGTTCCACTAAAAAAATGCCACAAGGTAATCTCTCATACTACAAAATTCAACCTCTTCACAATCTATTCAAAGGATGCACAGAAGGCCACTGCAACCACTGCAACCTCAACACCTTGTATCCAGTAGAAGAAGATTGCATAAGAGAGAAAATATATTTTTTCTTCACCTACGATGGTGCCTACACAATGCTTCATCAAGCCTAGAGACAACAGGTTGGTGGAACATATTCAACCTCGTCAACAACAGATTTGTGACAACCTTCCACAGACCAAGCAGTGCAACTTCTCCAGCAAGGAACGTAGCTCCGCAAGATTCAAATTCAGAAAACTCTTTCCCATATTCCCTAAGAACTCAATGCAATGGAGACCATTGGTTCCTAAGGGGGGAGGACTGATCCAGGTGGATATTGGTGGCCACCCTCCTGTTCCAAATTCCAACTAGCTAATCTTGACAGTTTTTTAGTTCAATATGTTTCTCTATAATGGGGAAACTTATTTTTAATTATTGGTTCTTCACTTCTGAGGCTATCTGGAATCCCTACAAAACATCTAGGTGGATATTGGTGGTTTCCCATCTAGTCCAACTAGCCTATTTTGGCAGTTTTCATTTCAATACATCTTTTTGTACCTCTTGGTTCATTTTGAGGCCCTAAACAATGTTTTTTTGGCTTTCCACAATCAAACTGTAGATGGAGTTAGATTTTAATTGCATGATGTGTAGTTATCAGAAATACCTTTCCAACGGGCTATCACACACCTAAAATGGAGATCGTATGAAAAAATTACGACCCTGGGAAGTTGATGTACTAACTTACCCCAACAGGGCCCACATGACTTTTGGTGATTCATCTCCTAGGGTTAGGTTTTTGGATGTATAGGGTTTTTTCATTCATGTTTATTGTATAGGGTTTTTTCATTCATCTTCTTGCAAATGAGAATAGCCATCACATCTCTTCTTAGAGATAAATTTGCCACCATTCTAGTGAGTCTTGCAAATTGTAGTTTTACAGTCTATGTACATTTCTTTAATTAATAGAAATCATGTATTGTTGTATTTCTCTGTTTCTACCAATATTTATGTGTATTTCATTGTAATTTCTTTAGTTTCATTTCGTTTAAAAAATAATCCAGATCAATACCTCACATTTTATATGGCCACTTGATATATATTTTCTATGTGATCAACTCTTTCCTGGGTATGCACTGATAGTGGAAATTTAGTGACCTAACTATACACATATATTATGAAGACTTATGGGAGCATAATTATCGAATCCAGTATTACAGGATATGTGAGAAACTTCTAATTCTCCTATGTCATTTTTTTCTCTATCCTCCAACTCAATGTATGTCAAATAAAGTGATGCAGATGTAAGAAAGGCAGGTAACAAGTACTTCATATAAAATAGGACATATATATGAGTCTATGGCACCACAAAAGATCCTCATTTACTCCCCATAGTTTTACTAGACAATATAAATCTCCAAGAGGTTTCATATCACATAATGGTACACGAATTTGGAGTAGCCTTAACATGAGATAATAATTTACCTTGATCCCCACTTCCCTTCTATGTGGGATAATATAGTATCAAAGACACAAAGGAAGAAACAATATAATAGAAAACCATGGAAGCTTTCCATTTTGGAGGAAAGATTTTGTAGGAATGACCCATTGTTCATCGTTATTCATCACTAAAATGTCTGCAAATACAAGTGGTCATCCTAGAGTGAGGTATGGAAAGGAGAAAAAATCTATAGGAGGGAAATATCTTGTGAAAATTTCCTTTTTAGAATGGGGGATGGTTTTAGGCATAAAATGGAAAAGATGGAAAATGAGAGATTGAAAAGAGAAAGTACAAAAAATAATGTTACAACCAAGGTAGCAACAAAAAAGGAAAGAATAGAGAAATTAGTTGAAGCACTGAGGATTCAACATGCCCAAGGGGAGGAGAAAACAAAACAATATTCTAAATTATTGGAGATTCATCAAGAAGAAGTAGAAAATAAGAAGCAAGAGGAAGAGGAAAGAAAGAAAATGGAAGAAGAAACAAAAATATAGAGGAAAGAAAAAGAAGAAAAGAAGAAATAAGAAGAAGAAGACTGAAAAAGAAAATAAAGGAAGATAGAAAAAGAGAATAGCATGCACAAGGAATACACCAGATGGACACTAGCTCATTGGAAAATTCCATTAGCACTTCAGAAACCGCTCTAACATGAGGCCATTTCCCACTTGGAGAAATTATATTGGGTGAATTCACCCCATACAAATATGATAGAGTGGTAAACCTAGATTCCTTATTTTCTGAAAAAGAAGGTGGGAGGATTGTAAGGCAATTGTTGGTTGTGGAACATGATTATATTCCTGATTCAAAGGTCTTTGTTTTTAGCCGTGGTTATACCCCATGAAGACTTTACACCTCGGAACAATGTACACTCATCCACGCGGGGGAGTGTAGGTGGGGTTACCCCCCCTGTAGGGTCCGAGGGAAGGTGGGCCCCCAGAGGGGGTTCAGGGACAACGTTCCCCAATGGGGGTTTGGGTGTGAATCCTCTAGAGAAAAAATTGCCTTGTAAATGTATATTGTAATTTCATAGTAAATGTGGACCGTTCATTATAAGGTCATAGATTTGATGGTAGAAGTTATATTAGGGTTTTTTTCCATAGAAGGAAACCCTCTTTTATGAGGGAAATTTATTGCGGCTATGTATCATTACAAATATTGTATTCTGTGAGAGGATACTGTGAGAGAAAGAAGAGGAAGTTACAAAAGGTGTGTTGTATGTTGTATCCATTCATTTGTTGGATAATAATAACATAAGGACCTGAAAATTTCTCTGGTGGATGTATCCCACACTGGGTGAAGCACGTATATATGTTTCTCTATTGTATTGTGTATATTCTTTGTTTTATTTCTACAATTTTTTTATTTTATTGCTCTGTGATCTTGTTTTTCTAACAATTGGTATCAAAGTGAAAGGTAACTCGCAGGAAAATATGGTTTTGTCAGAAAGTTAGCTTAGTTTGATGGACAATTGGTATGGATTTTTGTTTTTCATTGATGTCAACCATTGGAGAGTGATATTGTAGATTGATGTCAACCCTTAGTAATTCATGTCAACCCTTGGAGAAAGTACGGTAGTGATTGTTTGATGTATAACAGTATGAGTTTTAATATATTTGAAGGTAAGAATATTTTATATTGATAGTACATGTCATTCCATTTCCGGTGGTATGTGGAACGTCACATAACTCCTCACAGTTAAAGAATTATGGCCATGTGAAGTTGGAGAACCCAGGTTTGGGTAATGGACCCAAGTTTGTTTGATGGATAATGGTACTAGTTTTGATATATTTTAAGGCAAGACTATTCTATATGTATAGTTCATGTCATTCCATTTCTATTGATAAGTGGAATGTCACATAACTCCTCATGTCTAGAGAGTTATGGCCATGTCAAGTTGGAGAACCCTCACGAGTCATCTAGAAGCCCCAAAAAGGCAAAGTAGTCAAAGTGTTTGCAAAGAATAAATTATTTAAATAATAAAGTGAAGTGATGAGTGTACTATAAATCAAAGTGGATACAAAAGAAATTATTTAAATAATAAAGTTAATGGATAAATTACTAAGTAGACACGTAGTTAAAAGTGGGTTAACCCTAAAATAAAGAAAGTGGGTTAAGATGGTTAAAAGGTAACCCCTAGAGGAAGCTACATGAAAGTATAAATAAGAGGCAAGGCTCTCTCATTTTAATCACACTTGAGAATACTGAATATCTACAAGTGACTACGATAACCGAAGGTTATCTAAGCCAAATTTCAGAGGGAAGGTGTAGTAAACAAGGTCGAAATTCAAGGGAGGATAAATTATTTTGATGATGCTTTCTAAGGTATGTTATTTACAGGTCATTTCACCATTTTCGCAATAACATTTTTTTCTAGAAGGATTCAGACTTTGAGATTGGGAGTTCATTGAGGAAACATATCCAAGTAGTTTTGGTACAAATTTCACCTTGTGGGTCGTTGTATTTTTGTAGTTATACTTCGTGGAAAATAGGGTTTGTGGCTAGTCCTGAAACTAGTCTAAAATAGGTGTTTCAGGTAAAAAAATCATAACCCCTTCATAACAGATTCAAATTTAGTAAGACCAAATATGTTAGTTAGCATACAGTCTGTATTATTCTTTGTAAGCATGTGTTCACACTATTTGAGGCCACTGGAGTATAACTGGCTGTATTGGCAGCTTCTTCAACATTCCTTCTATAGTCTGGATTATAGTTTCTCGAGTTCCCAATTATGGTTTTGCAGAGTCTGGATTATGAAAATTCTATTCTATACCTGTTGACTATCAGTGAACTGCTCTGTCTCAATCGTAAGTGACCCTTCTTCCTATTTTATCTGTGATGGACTGGTCGCAATCTGCTAGCATTCTGCTTCTCCTCGTGACTTTCCTTTGATGATTTGGCTTAACGCCCAGTTTTGTTGCCACACACTTCTCTCCTATAAGACCCTAGACGTGATATAAGCACGTGATTTTTGAAGTTTTCAAGGGAGGTTTGGATCCACACTGCTTCGACTCCAAAAATCCACCACCAAATTCCATGTACCTCTCAAGTTATACCATGGTTTCAATTGTGGGACCACTCTGGAAGATTGATGTTCGAATGCCTTTAATTTCCACAATGAATGTGAGTCGTCGATCAGTTTATGATCTACGATCTGGGTGACCCTGATAAAGTTCTATATTTCTTCCATATTATAACTCCCCTAACCATATTTAGTGATGGCACAATTTTTTCATAGCTCTGTATCTTTTGAACGCGGAGCATGAATATCTCCTAAAGTGACTTTCTCCCAGAGTGATGTGGCAGTCTCTCGTCACTTTGACACTTCATAGTTTGGGATATTTTGAATACAAAGTGTATATATCTCACGGAGTGCCGAACTCGTGAAGTGATTAGTGTGTGCTTATAACTAATTAAACTTGGATTAAGCCATTTTTATCATTTAAATATTTTGGGACTTCGGGGCTCTAGAACTCTGGAACTTCGAAGAACTGTTCTTTCTCTAGATGGAAAAGTATCGTAGTGACATTGTTGCGAAGTGACGTGGTGGCCTGATGTCATATGATGTCACGACTGTTGATGTGTCACATAAGGTGAGTGACATGTGTCCCTAAAAAATGAGCGGATGATGGGGCCCAAATGACAAGAAATGAGTGCCACATCTCAGGGCCAGATGGAAGCCACGTGTCTCCACGGATGAGTGCCACAAGTCTTGATGGATGAGTGTCATGTTCTTTGACACTTCAACACAATGGAGCTTCAGAGAACTAGATTTTCTCTGCATCGAAACTCACGAAGTAGTAAGGTCCCTAAGTGACATGGAAGTGAGGGCCCACTATGACACTTTGGGGCTCTGGAAATTCAACACTGTGCATATCGTTAAACCTCGCATTTCTTGAAAACCCCAAATGCACAAAAACCCTTGATTGAATTCACTTGTTGGATCTTCATTGTTGAAAGTTAACCTATTGTTTCTTATATTTCAAGCCTGAAATTGACTACTCTGAATGTTGCGTTTTTTCTCATGGTTGTTCCATGTGCATACAACATACTTGATCGACCTGTTGTAAGCTTAATCAATGGAAAACAAGATGACAAGTAATTTGAACCAAATCACGATATGTGTTTATCCTTCAAGAAAAACAGAAAAAAATATGCGCAAAGAATCAGTCATGCAAGACAGTAACGAAAACCAAGTCATTGAACAGATGGGAAACCAACTTTATTAACCAGAAGAGGAAAAATTTGACTAAGGCATAGGGAAATGAGAGAGGAGGGGCAAGGGTGTAGACCTAGGTTACAATAGGGACAATGTGTACAAGTTGTATAGAACTCTTGAGAGGACCAAGTGATGAGGGTCAAGCAATGAAATGGATGGTGCAAGTTGGAAGGTCAAGAGAGACCATGTAAATCAATTATTCTAGAAACTCCAAGAGGATTTGGAGAGGATGGATGAATTTGGTGCACCAATGGAATCCAAGATCAACAG
>ML805831.1:138821-162042 GCA_009831015.1 Picea engelmannii | reverse complement strand
CATGTTTTCATATATATCTCAAAAATGTGTGAGCTTTATCATGTGTAGGAATATGTGAAGGATTAATTCAAAAAAGACTTCTTGAATACTTCCTCCACCATTTCAAGCTTTGAGGAGATAATTCAAGCCTATTCCAAGGAGAAGATCATGGAGATTTGGTTTTCATATCTTATACAAGATATATGACATGTATGTGTGAGGATTTGAAGGGATAGTATTTTGTAATAATGGGAAATTGGTTGAGAGAAAAGTGGATCTGTAATTATGAGATGCTTATCTTATTTTCAAAGATTTCATGTATAAAAGAGAGTGCCCTCTCTTCATCAGAGGGGGAGAATTATTATTATGTAGATTAGGGGAGAGAATTGTTATGATGTAGATTAGAGGAGAATTGTTATGATGTAAGATTGGTTCTTAGGAGAATTGTTATGATGTAGATTGGATTCATGAAAATACTCTTTTTGTAAACCTACTTGTTGAAGATTAATGCAATTTTGAATTCAATGATATTGTGTCTCTTAGAGGTTAGCATCCGCTGATCCAAAATATTCCATGTTGGCATTGAAAAGGGCCACCAAGCCAGCTTGGTAAGCTCATTGTAAATTGTTAGTGTAGATTTTCATTTCATGTATTTGTTATTTTGATTTCATGTGATTTTGTTTGATTTCACTATTCGAATTTGTTGCAAAGTGTGGTACTGCAAGAACAATTGGATCTCCATATTTCACCATACATGAGCTTTAATGGAGCATCCCACTTGTTAGTTTAGTTTCTCTAGGAGATAGAATCAAAGTTTGTCTTTTCTTTTCATGAGCCATCAATGAACATGTCCATCACCTGACAAAGATCTTTTGCTTGTTTATGGGTTTTTCTTTCCATCTTTTGAATTGTGTGAAGATTTTTATTTTTAAAAGTGTGTTGGTTTCTAAATGGTTTTGTTATCTAAGATATACTAAACAGACATAGGAACCTATCTTTTATCGACACATATAGTTTATCAACTCTATCGATTATGAATCTCGGTTGATAATTTATGTCTGGTAATATATTATGCATATAATTGCACCAACAGTGACAATGATTGTTCTTTCAAAACCATTGAGAATTTGGGGGTGGTTTGGAAACATGGATCTATTGGTATCTCCATTGGAATATCATGTCATCATATTGGGCTTGGAATTCCTCAAACTTTCCAAAGAAGCTCCTCTCATTCAGCAAAAGTCACTTAGTATTCTTGGACGAGGCCATAACACCAAGAATATCCCTGAAGAAGAAGAGGAAGCTTGAGAGGATGCCTACGATCTCTATGATTAGGTTAATATAAGGAGTTAGTGGGAGCACCAACAAGCCTTGCAACATGACACAATATAAATAAGTCATCCACATCGCAACATCTATGAGTAGTCTGGTACAAGAAGAGCATCAAATAACGGTGAAAAATACTTTAGTGAATAAAACCATGGGGAAGTTTGGTTAGTTGAGGAACCCACATAACCATTAACATGAGTGTAATATATATTTGGACTCTTCACTTTCCATGGAGAAGAGAGAACATCACCAAGTTTATAGTCATCAACAATAGGTTATGGACGTTGTGGAGAATCAGGTAACAAAATTACCCATTGTAGAAACTCCAAGAGTTGAATCAAGATAGTGCATGGAGAAAATTGATCAACAAGATTTGGATATGGAAATGAAATAGGTATGATTATAATACCAACATCTAGAAATGATCATGAAATTTTGGAGGAAGGCCATGGGGATATATGACTTCCAACTTACTACATAATGAATTCAGGAGTTTCTATGCACACTGAAGGAAGTTCATTTGGTCATGCGATACTTATGCATGGAGAAAAAATCATACACAATGTATTCCAATATCCTTGGTAGTGACTATTGTGTACACTCTTCCTACTAAACGAAGAATATGAAAGAGTGCTACTGAGAGAAAGAAACAAAAATGGTGATGCCTAGTGGAGGTGTCATCAAAAGACTCAAACAAGGAATTTGTAAAAAAATGGATGAGCTGTAGAGGTGACTTGAAAGACTAGGACAAAGGGTAGGAATTTTTCTAGAATCAAAGGGGTTCATCCAATTGAAATGAACAAGTTGAGACTATAGTGGACAACTCAACAATACCAAGAGCGGTTGGAAAATATGGTGATGAGGAAAATGGAAAAGGGTTTATTGGATGTGGAGACGTACATTCTCTAGCGTCGAATGTGACGAATAGAATAATCACCCAACTAGTTTGAAACTTGAGAGGATCAAATGTACATGAAACAAAAATAAGAGAGTTGAAGTATCGAATCCATCATGGGTCAAGAGAATCCAACACTTGGTCGCACTTTTTAAAACTTCTTGAGGAGATTTTTCCTTGATGACAATATTCGAGGAGACAACAGTCATTGAGTGGTGATGAAATATATAGATGGTCCAGAGATACTATAGACATAAATGGATGTTTCCAAGGATGGAAAAAACTTGGAGTGGGGGAGGATGTAAGTTATACCACAACACCCACCGAGCATGCATGTTCCTTGGGAAGATTTGGCGACGCAACAGATGAAGAGAAGAACGAGGAAGCGATCGTTTGGCCAAAAAAAGATATTTGGGTGTGAGAAGAGGAACCTTGGGTGCACAATGGTGATGTGTAGAACTAAGGGGTCAAACACCTTAGTTTCCTTAGAATGATTGACAAAGACTTAGGTTGTATTTGGGAAAGGGCGGGGAACTGTTTACCCTCAGAAACATGAGCACATTGGAGATATTTGGTGTCCCCATTGACACACCCATAAGGAGTCACGATGATTGACACAAGACAAGGCACAAGGAAATGGGTGCACACCTAAGGATGGGGTGCATCGATCCAAGAGACATGACTAATGATGGTTGTGAAGACTTGGATGGGTGCTCCAGGTCCACAAAAGGGTGTGATGAGTCAATTTAGTGTGACAATTCATGAAGGGGCATGACACACCCAAGAGATATAATGTTTCCCACAAGTGACCCTTGGAGTTCCCATAAGAGAAAGGGTGCACAACCAGAGGAAGGAATATAAGAATGGCAAGAGATATGGAAAACAAGTCTAAGGAAAGTCTAAGGCAATGAACTGAGGAGAAAATTCCAATATGGAAGACAAATAGCCAAGGGTTGAACACTTTGGTAGGTTTTTGGGAAGTATGGAAATGTAGGTCTATGGAGGCATGTGTGAGGAAAAACTAAAATCTGTCTTAGCTTGGTTAAATTCTATGGAAACAAAGAGACAACAAGTCTACAATTGTGAGAATGTCAAAGGTACAATATAGGAGGTTACAAAGACAATTGTGACGTAGAGTATTGGTGTGACAAATCTATTTATGAGTGTCTTGGTGAGATGAGGCAAGTCGTTTGACTTTGCCAAATTTGTAAGCCAAGCCGATAGTGCTCATATTGTAACTGTTTCACAATAACATAGACTTAGTCAGGTGTTAGGAGCTATTTGAGCCACCAAACTATTTATGTGTTTGTGTTCATTTGTTTTTCAATTGTTCTCTTGGTTTCTTATGTTCATGGATGTATGCTTATATACGACTAAGTGATAAATTGTTAACAATTGTATAAGTATATAAGAGTTGCACTAGAGTAGGAGTATGACTTGTCGGTAGCCTAAAATGGATTATGGGTATGATCTAGGTTAAGAGGTATAGTTCAAAAAATGTATTCTTGGTGTTCCAAGAAACCAATTAGAATAGTTATGGTGTTTCACGCCCTTAGAAGTTGAACAATCACAATATATGAATAGAGATCCTATGGACTCATGACAATAAGCATGATGAAAGTGAGGGTGGGGTGCATGAAATTGAAAGCATGCAAATGAAAAATATTTCTAGAGAAGAACATACATATGGGGTTCAAGAAGGTGAGTGTAGTAGGTAAGGAAATGTTCTCCAAGTTGTATAGAAGAAGAAAAGTGTGTGAAGTGCATGTTTTTGATAGCATTCCAAAAGAGAGGGAAGAAGGACTTGTAGCAGAAGAATGCGATGGAAAAAGTCAGATTCATTATTTTTTTCATCAAAATCAAGTAGTATAGATAAATAGTACACTCGAGAGAGTGTATGTGAAAATCAAAGATGGTGTTGCAGTAGTGGGTGTTGTTGTAGAAAGAAGAAGTGTTGAAGAAGAAGGTGGTCTTACAACAATAGAGTTGCGATGAAATTATGTTACACCAGATGTAATATCGGAAGAGATATGATGAGAAATGTTGACACCCATAATTGTTTGAGTGTTGATGTGTTTTCAAGTGAATAAAGTAGCAATTTGTTTGAATAAGTGCATAAGTATACTAGAGAAAATATGTATCAAGCATGTTGCCAATGCGAAGAAGATGTTGAGGTGAATATGTAGAGTAATCATGTAGTATAGAAACAAGAAGTTGAAGATCATCACAATAGAGGAGTGGTTGCAATATGTTGGTCCTAAAGTCTGCAGCTGACTGCTAAAGGGAAGAGCTAGGCCACCTCAAGTTTGGAATGGTTGGTTTTTTGATAATTTGATTTTGTTGGTTAACTCAAGGATAGGATTTAAAACATGGAAATGTGGTTGGACAAGCCACACAGTATGAAGGTAAAATATCCTTTGCTAATGGTATGGATATTAATGGACAATTGGGGATATGAAAAACAAACACATGAGACAATAGCCAACAATGAAATGAATTTCTTTCTATGTGAGAATAAATACTTAAAATAATATCTTAAGACTTAGAGAAAAATCTAGATGCAAATCATCCAATAGGTTTCCAAATAGTTGATATTTTCACTAAAAAATAGTTGTATAACATGTTTCATAATCAACAAAAATATAAATTAAAACAATGGATGAAAGAATAAGGAAATGTACATTGCACACATCATAAATTTTGCATTCAAGACAAGATTAAACACATATAGATTTGAGTAAGAAAACACAAATGTCATCAACATATATTCATTAGGTAGAGAACTTTACAATCATATAAGAAAGTTCAACCCTTTTGATACTTCTCCTTTTTCCACCAAAAACTCAACCCTAAAACCGTACAATGTTGCAGAGGACTTTGACCCTCTTTAGAACTGAAGTTTAACACAATCAATGCATAATAAAATGAGGAGATGCTTGAGATACAAGCATTAGTGGTGGTGATGGTGTAGAAGAGGGAGGATGTGATGATAGTAAGAACTATTGAGAGGGATCATTTTAAGGAAGTAGGGACCATTGGGTTAAAGAATAAGGGGTAGTGCAACACTAAGGACCACTGGATTAAAGAAGAAGGGGGTAGTGCGACATTATGGACAAGACTATGAAATGAATAGACGGAATTTTAAAGAGTGGAGTAGATGTAGAGAAGTGTGGTGTCAACAAATTGAAGGAAATGTTGTGGGTGTTAGAAAAAAATATTTGTAGAGGAGGATGACTAGTCTATAAATCGTATTCACCAACCTTTTGGTTAACATGCTCAAAATTTTCCAACCATGAAAGCATGTTGTAGGAGAAAACCTATCTAACAAAGTTATGTTTCATGCATTTGAATTCTTATGTAGGTGTGGAATTCTAAGAATTACTTCTAGTAAAAAGTTTAGGACTCTAACATGCCTTTTTTCCCATAGGCATGCATTTTAAAGATCTAGGTGTGCATTTTCCTAAATTATGGAACTCGAGGCAATTTGTTTTTAAGCATTGCAGATTTAGACATGGAATCATTGCACAACATGAAAAGGGTTTGTAAAGAATGGATAAATACATTATATTTTAAAATGTGATTTGGTTCCTCAACATGGCTTGGATGCGCATTTTATGATGACGTTCTGCATTTTATGGAAATGTCAAAAATAGTATCAAAGAGTAGATTTGTAAGCCAAATAGAATAATTTGGAAATAAATCAATAAAATATAAGATGTGGGTTTTCTTTCCACAATGGAAATATATATTCTAAGTTGAAAAATTTCCTTATATCATACACGAGGAATTTTTGGCATGCATTTTGGTAAGGCCTCATCGAAATTTTGGACATTTTGTAAAAGACGAGTAGATTTTGATTTTTTTCCATAACAATGAGATTTAAAGATTAATTTGGAAATTAAGAAAGGTTAGGATTGAAAACATTCATAGTGTCCAATTTGAATAGCTTACTTTGACCAAGAAATGGACCCTAGGTGTACTTTTTAATGAAGAAAGACACTTTTGGTCAATTTTAGTGAAGAAAAACATCAATTGCTGACTTTATTGTTTCGACATGAAAAAAATGAAGTTGAATTTGAAATTTTTGAGAAATAGGTTTTATCGAAAATGAGAAAATCTACAAAGGTCAAATCCCATTTTCTCAAAAGGACACTTGTAAAAATTTTGGTATGAATTTTGTGATCCCTATGAAAATTTGCACTTTGTTTTTGACAAAAAAAATTGAAATTTTGAGAAATTAATGCAAATTTATCATCCTTATTGAATTTTTATAAACCCTTAGACTATCAAGGGTTGTATTTGTAATTTTGAAAATTAGGGTAGTTGGAAGGCCAAAATATTAGAAGAAAAATAATAAATATGAATTTTTTGAATGAACATATAAGGGCCTTTTACACTCTAGTGATTTGGGTTTTTGTAGTGTTGGTTGATGTGGGTTATAGAGACTTGTGCAAAGGCCCTATGAATGTAATAAGGCTTGAGATAATTGGGCATTGAATCAATAGAGTTGAAATATTTTTGTTGAATTTATGTGTTTCATTTTTTAGTGATAACAAACTATGAGTGTGTCTTTGATCACAATCATAGCTACCCCCCCAGGAACTACATCAAGATTCAAAGAAGGAGTTGAAGGAGGTATTTTCTTCCTTTGAAAAGGAGAAGAGAACGGGGAAAAATGGCTCCTTCATAGGATTTTATCTGGTTTTTTATGATCTAAGTGAGGATGATCTATATTGGGTGGTGGAAGAATCTAAATCTTCTAGGGATATACTTAGAAATTCAAATACTACTTGCATTTCATTAATTCTAAAAAATGATTCACTTAAATTATTTTAAGATTGTAGTCATATCCCTATGAAATTCCATCTATAACATCATTGCAAAGGTCATTGCGAGAAGGATTAAACATATTCTTTTGAATCAACAACTTCTAAGGAGAAAATTGATTTCTTAAGTGGTAGGTAGATTCATGATGTAGTTCTTAAGGGGAAATTTGGATTCTTTACTTGCATAAAAAATCTTATGGAGAATATCCACAAGTTTAGATATCTAGCAACAAAACATGAAGGAAAAGTATGTGGAAACACTTTCCATTGAGGAATGTATTTATGTCTGCATAAAAGTTTTAAAAATTAATATATTAAATGGAAGGCATTGGCCACTACTTTTCCATTAATTTCCCTTGGTTAGATTGGTGAATTAGTGATCATAGAAAGATAAGGGTGGGATTGTATCCCTAGATAGGGTGCAAAGGAGACTATAAATTATTTGGTAACCTTGAAAATTATTAGCATAATAAACACATCTATGTTTTACAAGATGCTAAGGAACTCAAGCAATAGGAAGTTTGGAGATAATATTGGAATTCTTCAGTTTATTTAGGGCTCCAAAATGAGTTAGAAGTAGAATGGGAAATTTATGTCATATTACAGTCAACTATGTATTCTCAAGCTCAGGCCTAGGGTGGATAAATTCATTTCATATTCAAACACTCTTTAGATGGTTCCTACACTATAAAGATTAGGTACACTTCTTTTTTTATTATGATTTACAAGAGGAGCCATAGTCATGGTTGCATTTCTTATGGAATCTCAAGGATCCATTGAAATTGTTCTTTTCGATGACACTTGCCAATAAGGTATCTGGGAGGTTTGGAAGAAGAGGGTGAGGTGGTGTTGGAAAGTTAGTCCATTAGGGTTACTAATGTGAAGGAATATGAAAGGAAACCATCAATAGATACCTTGGAATATGAATCCAAAGCTCAAGACTATGTATTTATACATGTATCATATTGATTAATAAATGCACTACATGCTTATCTTTAATCTTGGTTGTCTAACAGTTGTATCAGAGAAGCCTTGGTTCTTAGGCATGATTTGAGCTATGGTATTTTTCCATAGCTGAGACTTTAAAAATGTCTCTCCTCATTATTCCCTAGGAGTGCATAAATGCATTTTCCTTCTATCTACAACCCTCTTCCTGTGTTACTCTATCAGTATGTTCTCCTCTTTCCTTCGATCACATTTTAGTGTTTGATTTATCTAGAAACGTTCCTCTTTATATTTTCCTACCAATATGACCCATACTCATCCTTATCCATTCCCAATATATATCCATTATGTCTATGATGTCTTCTCATATCTGAGATCTGTCTCTTTTCCCATCAATGGTAACACTATTTTTTCAAAATATACTATTAATCCTAAATTCAAAGGCGCAGAAAGAAATAACACACTGAGATAACTCCTATGGATTATTTTCTAATTCTCAACATTCAATAGGTGAATGAACCTCAATTCCCACAGGTATGCAGAGTTTCAATTTACTTTACTATAGCTTCATAATTCATGTTTCTCTGTATCTCTTTAATCGTTTGTATTAATACCCTTGACATTTATTTCTATGCCATTTCCACCATTGCCAATGTTCAGGATCGAAATAGAGGACACCATAACGAATTTTGGCCAGATCATCATTAATGCCATGCAAGGATAAATAATGTTCCATTTGAGTGACCCGACTAGTGGGATCAAATTCGTCAAATTTATTCACTTCAACTCGGGGAAGGCAGGGGTCACAAGGAAGGGAATTGGAATGAAGGACCATATTATGGAAATATTTCTCACCTTCAGAGTGGGAAGGTTATTCAAGGGAGGGAGATCCAAGGGATTGTTTCAACCACTGGGTGAGGGACCATAATTCACCCTTAACCTCTACTAATTCTCTTGTAACTTTGGCCTTGAAGATGTCGAGGCAAGAATAATTGGAAGCAATTTCAGATGTCATTCTTTGGATGTCTACCTTCTGTTGTTTTGATTCATCTTGCAAGTGAAGAAATTCTTGGTTGCGAATAGTGGTCATGGGTGGAGGGGAACGAAAGTGGGACCATGGAAAAAAATTAAAAAATGATGTATATAAGTTTGTTCAATGCCAAAAGAGGAATACAATGAGATAGGTGTCAAATAAGGGTGCGGGAAGATACAAAAATAGGTTAAAAATGATAGGTAGCACAATGATTAGGGAGAAAAGGGCAATACAACGAGATAGGTCTAAAATAAGGGTATAGAACATAAAACAAAGTTAAAAATGATAGGTGTCACAACGATCCAAGAGAGAAGGAGAATCCAATGAGATATGTCTCAAATAAGGGTACTAGAAGGTCCCATTCTATTTTTTTTGCTCTTTTTTTTCCTTTTCTTTTTCCCTTTTTCTTTCCTCTTTTTTTTTTTTTTTTACTTTGCTAGGGTTTTATGCAAATATGAATAATATCGTAGTATCGAAATTCCCAAATTATTAATAGAAAAAATTAAATAAATGTATAGTAATTTTCGCAACCTGAATGCGGGAGGAAAGGTTGCAGAGAAATAGATCTTCTCTGTTCCTTTTCCGTTTATAATTTTTGCAACCCGAATGTCAGAGGAAAGGTTGCATGAAAATAGATCTTCTATGTTCCTTTTATGTTTTGTTTCCTTTCCAAGGGTTAGGGTTTTCAGGGTACCTACAGATAATGGTTGTCCCTATGCTATCTCTCTCTGATATAACTGCAGGGTCCAACAGTAGTACTCGACCCAATATCTCAGGGAACTAACTAAGGAGGTTATACCATAACCTTAGCCATACTACCCGACTACCCATGTACTAGAGAGTATCTTCCTGAGTGTTTTTCTTGGTGGAATTATAACATTCAGGTGGCTGATCGGTTGATCTATGGATGGTTTTAGGATAGCTAGGGGGTCTCCGAATATACTAGAGGTATGTGGAAGCACAAGTCCATATACATGTGATTTATGATGTGTTACCACTCAAAGGGGTACCAACACGGGTTACAAGGGTCTCCAACAATGTGATCTTAATTACCTCTTGTATTTCCTATGTGTATGCTTCCTCGACCATGGATTTATGCATTGAACAATAGATCTTTGTAGCTTAAAGACGTTGTAACACATCTCTACAATGGAAAAAATAAATTAACCCACAAATCCTTCAAAGGAAAGTGATTTGATACCACTTGTTAGGCACCATATCTATTATAATAGTAGAAAATAGAATTATTTCAGTGAGTACCAACATAATAACAACAGAGAAAAAAAATATAGTAGTGAAACAACAAAATATATGGAACCATAACACTAAAATAATACCCTTATTGATATGAAACAATGTTCACTTGCCTCTTTGAGGAGAAACCTATAGCAAAGAGGAGCTCAATTATAATAATTCTCAAGACAAATCCCTCTCATACCTTCCACTCTTATTTATACTAATTCTATCTTCTAAAGACAATTCTAAAGGAAGATCTTTCTAAAAGCATAAGATTTTATTAGGTCTTCTTACATTGACTTGTTCATATTTATTGAATAGGCCTTATTAACTAGTATCGACCTTTATTACATGGAAATATATTATTATACCTACATGAGAAGTTAGGGGTTTAGGTCCCTAGCAAACGTGTTAAGTTGAGTCTTTGAATTTTCATAAGGTTGTGACCAAAATGTGGTTGAAAAAAAAGGGTCTTTTTGTTCCTCGAACTTCTCCAACATCTCACCAAAAGGGCTATCAAGACTATGATCATTGGTGACATAAATAAAAAATGTATGTGCTATCATAACCTGGAAACTTTCAATATTGAGCAGAGGACTGACCTTTGGACTGTTCCTGTTTCAACTTAGTCTTGAGCACTACATTGCTCCAATACAACTTAATGTTCATCTTTCTAAATTTATTGGACATCTCATGTTGATTTTTGTTCTTTGTTTTCAACTTCTGTACCTTTTCTTGTATCTTGGCATTCTAGAGTTCAAGAGTTATTCTTTCTTTTTTCAATTTTTGATAGTTGTTTGCAATTTCTTGATATTTTTCTTTGATTCATCCCCTGTCTCTGTCCTACATTCCTTAGGGAATTCCTTAGGTGCAGGTTGATTTAAATCAATTGACAACTTGTGCTTTCTTTTTCTCATTTCATATCTATTCCCCTTTGAAGAGGACCCCACAGTGATCTCCTTCTCTATATAATTTAATAGAATTTTGGTTTCTTGTAGATATGGTCCTGGAAGCTCGTTTATCTCTGGGGTAAAGGTAATATCCTACTCTATTTCTGCTTCAAAATTTGAAAATTCTGTATTTGGCATTGGTGGTTGTTTCCTCGCCCTTGGGATCTTCTTTGGGACATTCTCCACTACATCTTCATCTATGATAATCAAATTTTATTTCTTGAGGGAGGGTTTGAATAAATCCTTAGAATTGAGACTTATTTTATTGGTTGATCTAGTCTTAGGCATGTTGTGATAATATACAACTTTTTTTCCTTTGTCCATCTTACTCTGTTTTTTTCTCAGTGGTTTTCTCTATAGGTTTATCACAAGATTATGTTTCGGGTTCTGACTTGACTTCTTGTTGTTGTTCTGCTCTTTGTTTTACCATTATCCTTGTATACACTCTGTCAAAACCCTTAGACTCATGCCTTGAAATAGGGGATCCAGTTTCTTGTTTAATTTCAGCTTCTTGTTATAGTTGAAGCTTACTCTTGCAAGATCTAGTTGATTTGGTTACACGGGAGACTTCCTTCAGTTTTGCAGAATCCTTTGAAGTGTTTATTTTTACTTTTGAAACTTTAGGTTTTTCTTGTTTTGTGTCTTGTTCATCTATCCCTACGGAGCTCAATAACTTCCTCTAGGTCATTTGAACCTCCCTTAATGCATACAAAACCAACATTTTCATCAAACCTTGATGAAATAAACTCTTACGGGCAGTTTGAGGATGATTCTGCACTCTCTTAGACATTTTGGTCAAACTTTTTAATAGGTAAAAAGGAAGACTCATCTCTATCTCTCCATTTATATGCATAAAAATCCTCATATGATAATGATAGGTATAAGAAAACCATCACCATATGATGCAGAAAATTTGAATAACATTTTGGGTCTATTTCAATGCTCCACTAGAATGCAAATAAATGAGAGAAATTCCACACTTTCGGTTCACAATATGGAGGAGGAAGAACATATGGGATACATAATATTATTCCTATTTTATACAAAGAACCTAGATGAAGGTTTAAAATACTTCGGTTTTCAATTAAATCCAAATAAATATAGGAAAGCATATTGGTTGTGGATTTTGGCAAAATCGGAAAAATGATTGAATGTGTGGAATTTCAGATGGATATCAAGAGCAAGAAGGATGGTTCTAATGAAATCATTTTTAGAAGTTATTCTTGTATATTGGATGTCATTAGCCTAGATTCCAAAATGTATAATGGAAAAAATAAGGAGGATTTTCTTCAAATTCATTTGGGAAAGTTCAAAGGACCAATTTGTGTTTCCATGGGTAAAATAGGAAGAGTCGGAAATTCAAAAAATTCTTGGAGGATGGCGATTAAAAAAAAACATCTTTTCACAAAAGTGCTAGCTGCCAATTCCAGCTGGAGACTGATCAACACAGACAACTTGTGGACTAAGGTGGTCAACCAAAAGTATATACATCCAAAAATGATAGAAGAATGGATCATAAGTTCAGAAAAAGGAAGGGAAAACTATACAATTATATGGAAATCCCTTTTAAAATCCTTTATAGTTATTGAAGAGGGCCTAGAATGGAGAGTAGGAAAAGGGAAAAAAAATAGGGTGGGAGAAGATCCATGGCCTGGAAGTGGGAATATCCATACCCTCCCAGAGGAACTAGCTTAACAATTAATACAAATGGTATTTTTTATACTTGTCAAATAGTTGATCGGGGTCGCACCACTATATGCTCCCAATAATGGAAAGAAGTTGATAAAATTGGGTTGGAGGAAGAATACACATACGCTTTGGATACTTACACAAGGGATTTAAAGGAAGCACATTTAAGAATAACATAAATGGATGACGAGCCGGTTTGGAAAAATGCTCCCCATGGGGTATACACCCCAAAACTAAGATGCTCAAAACTCATCATAGATCTACAATAGAGGGAGACTACTTGGTGGTGTAAGGGCCTGTGTAAGTTAAAATTTCCTCTAAAGGCTCGAATTTTCATGTGGTGTTTGATCAACATCAAAATTCCTACTTGGGACAAAATGAAATGTTGAAGGGTGGAGGGTCTGAGATGGTGTGCATTATGCAAGGCTGATGAGTAAACTGGAGTGCACATCTTTATATCATGTCCATTTGTTAAGCAAGTGTGGGAGGAAGTCTCCCATACACTAGGACAAAAATGAAAGTGGCAAGGAAATTTGATAGAAGAGTCTTGGAAGGAATGGATCACACATCCCAACAACAAGAATATAAAGTATCTCCCTCTCATCATAATATGGGGAATATGGTTAGACATAAAATTAACAGTATTTAAAGACAAGTCTACTCTTCTGGAACTCATCGCTACACAGGAAATCAACATTATATCCCACTTTCTTCAGGATAAATACTGTAGTATAGTCTGAACCATTTAGGATAAATATGGAGCCTCTCAAAACAACTATATAGTTTGTGGTGGGGGAGTAGTTCTACACATGTCACAAAATATTCTTTTCAGAATAAAAATGGGGTTAGGCCTCAGATCAAACAACTACTCATAACTCTTGGCTCTAAAATTACTATTATTGTTTGTAAATGAAAATTTTATTTCAACTCTTTAGATATTTGGTGACTCTATGATTGTTATAAGTTGGATTAGAAAAACTCATCGATGCCACAACATTTTATTTTCTCCTCTGCTTGACGAAATATTCATAATTTTGGCCACTTATTTTTCCTTTTCTATTCTAAATGTCTACATGGAATGTAACAAGGAGGTAGATATCGTCTCTAAAGAAGGATCCTGGATGGATTTTACGACATGGTTGATTACTTAAGTCAATTAAGGAACAAATCACTCATTTTCCCATATACCATTAATAGATCCTTTAGGTTGCCCGGAGTGTCCTTTGTAACTCAAACTCTTATTAGTTTTGAGTTTTTTCTCCGATAAATAATGTATTTGTCGAGATGTAAGAAACTTTTGCTAGGCCTCTATCATTTTTTTTTGGATAGTATTAGACAAACATATATTTCAATTGCATTTATTGAAAGGTTCAAGATGTGGTGTATAAACAAAGGACTTTATTCTATAGCGTTTTCTTTGGGGATCTTCTTGTAGCAGCTATATCGACTGATGGTAATCATGCAGGATTGTCGACCATTTTTCTTGTGTTGTCTTGCTCTTATGAGTGCAAGAGGTGCTTATAAGGTCTCTCTCTAGGGGAAGAGAAGTTACTTTTCGTCCTCTCCTTTTTTGGACAAAATACATGGCGACATGTATTCTACAGAATGTAAATTTCTTTTCCTCCTTGGATGAAATAAAATTTGCACACACACACACACACACATATATATATATAGATAGATCTTTAATAAGTACACAAACTAAACTCCAAGAAAACCTACTTACTTCATATCTTCTTGCTCTCTTTTTTAACTACACAAACTCTTTGTTCAAAGACAAACTATGTGCTCCATATCCTTTTTCATTTTTGCATGGCTAACCTACTTATGTGGAAAAACTAGAAAATATGAGTTATAGATATGTAAATATATATTTATAATATTCATGGGTGGAATGATGATACTTCCATATAAGACTTCTTGCAAATACATAGAATATTTATGTTTTTCAAAATAATTTTTGTAAATGGTTATTTCAAAGTTATTGTTTTGTCAAAAAAAAAATTGGCATCATATTTTTTGAAGAGAATTAAACTATATATGTTTTTTATTTTTTCAGATTTGTCATCATCATAATTAGCTAGATAAACAATATTTGTTGAAATTGTAGCTTTGGATTGATGAAATTGTTATTTTTAATGTAAAAATGGATTTAACATGTTTAAATACTCCCACTGCAATTGGATTGTGCAATGTTGAGATTTAATATTTGCAATTCTACCATTTCAAAATTATTCTAGTTGTATTTCAAGTAAAAAAATGTCTATTTTCCTTCCCATTATTTTGAATTACCCAATAAAAAACTAATTAGTAATTCGTAGACTTCTAAAAATAGATTAGTAGGGCACTCAATGGTTCAATATCTAGTCCATTTATTGAAAATTCATTTCCGTTTCTTAAGCATTATCCTATGTGCCATAGTTAAGTCCATATGGGTTTCCACTTAGTTGATTTAAGTAATATATCATTAGAATATGCTAAGTAAATTTAGGATTGATATTTAATAATTTAAGATTGGATCTTCAATGCAGGAGGTGATTGTACAAAATATCCTTCCTATGTAATCTTGAAAGTCTCCTTCATTCCTATGTTTTGTTTAGAATTTATGCAGCATTTTTGATTAATCTCTTTAACCTTTGTCTATCAGTAAATCCGAATCAACATAAATGAATGCTTTGGAATTTCTAGTGACATATGTGACTTTTGATCGTGTTGATTAAATAATATATTATTTTCAAAATGATCCTTTGCAATCCCATAAAATTTGTCAATCCAATGCATCAATTGTGGAAATTTAAAGAAGTCAATCCAATGCTACCGGTGAAGAAACACTCGACATCCAAAATAACATTCAAATATATACTAATCAACGTTTTATTTCATTCTATTTTGTGCCATAAATCCTTCAAGGTATGGATAATGGCATCTTTGTGTGAAGTGTTTTATCTACTTCCTAAACCTTGGAGGTGCCTAGTGCATATGATGCCATTAATAAGGGGTTTTGTCCATAAACAACTTCATACAATGTCATTTTGGTAGATCCATGATAAGTGGTATTGTATAACCATTTATTCATGGGAAGCTAATGTGCACACTGGAGCATCTTTTCAAAAGTAAAGAATCTCAAATAGGTTTTCAAGAACTTGTTGATCACTTTTATTTGGCCATTCATTTGGGGATGATATGTAATGCTAATATTTAGTTGTGTACCTTGAAGTTTAAATATATCTTGCTAAAATTTGCTAGTGATTGTGGGTCCTGATCTAAAGAAAGGGAAGTGGGCATACCATGTAGTTTAAATATTTGGTCCATGAAGACCTAGGAAATTGAGGAAGGATTGAAGGCATAAACTATGGTACAAAAATGAGCATCTTTTGAAAGATGGTTGACAACCACCATGATGATTGATTTGTTACTTTGTTTTGGGAGTCTCGTGCTAAAATCTGTTGAGATATTTTTTTTTAACTAGTGTAATCGACAACTCAGTCGGTCTCGTACTTGCGTGACACGAGGTCGATTCTGACATCTACCACTATAACCTCCTAGTTCCATACATATGCCCCTTCCATAGGCACGGGTAAATTGGGGGGGTTTGAACTCAGAACCTCATCGAACATAGCACTTCATATCATGACACTTGCCAATTGAATTCCCCCTCGGGGGATCAAATCCATTGAGATGTTGGTCCATATATTTTTTGGGATTGGTAGTGGTTGCAATGCCCCTGGATTGTTTGGTTTCTCTCCCTTTTTTCTTTGGAAAGTGTCACAAGATGCTACAAAATCATGGATATATGTTTTCATTCCTTCCTAGAAGAATGAGCACTTAGTTCATTGATAGGTTTTATGAAAGCTATAGTGAATTTCTATCAGTGATGATTGTAGCTCCTCTAAGACTCACTGTTTTAAGGTTGATTCATTTATCATAACAATGTGCCCTTTATACCATAATGTATATTATTTCCATGTATATTCTTTATTTGGATTGGGACCTATGTGAATGTTTTGGATGAGTTGTATTATAGTACTATTTTCCATCCATTCCCTAGAGGATTCCTCGAGCCATCCTAGACTTGGTAAGGATAAGTCAAGGAGTGATCCCTCCTCCTCAAATTTTCTAGATAAAGAACTCACCACAACATTTTATTCACCTTTATTATATATGATCTCATAATCATACCCTAACATATTGGAGACCCACATATGTTTCTTTGGTGAAGACATCCATTATTCAAGGAAGAATTTTAGACTATGATGTCCAATCTTGATTTGGAAATGTATCCCTATGAGATATGGGCACCAGGTTTCCACTACAAGAAGGATATTCATAATTTCCTTCCCATATGTGGATTTTCCCAAATTACAGTCACACAACTATTTACTGGTGAATGCCAAGGGTCATCCTTCTTGCAACAAGACTACTCTGAGACCTCTCGGGAGGAATCAAATTACAATACAAACTTCTAAGTTACATAAGGTATTGTTAATACTGGAGTAAGTGCACATGGATTCATTTAAAGATGGGAAGGCCATTTTTGCAAACTTTCTCTATAAAAAGGCATTATTTTTAAGGATTGAAGTTAGGGGAGATGCAATTTTGCCACAATTTTCCAAAATTTTCCTATAGTATTTAGTAAGTCCTAATATTACCTTCAATCTCTTCAGTTTTTTGGGACAAGGACAATATTATATTGCTTCCATTTTCTTAGGATCAACTTTTACTCCCTCCTTACTTACAATGTGACCCAAATATTCAACCTTAGGAGCCCCAAAAGCACATTTGAAACACTTCATGAGTAATTGGTTGTCCCTCAAGAGTTGCAAGGAATTATGAACATGCTCTATATGTTATTCGCATGCTTTATTATAGATCAAGATATCATCAAAGAAGACCAAAAAACATTGCATAGGAAGGGTTTGAAAATCTTGTTCATGAGGCTTTGGAAAGTGGATGGAGCATTAGAAAGACCAAAATCCATCACTAGAAAGTCATAATGATCTTATTATGTATAGAATCCTATCTTAGGGATGTTTGTCTCATTCATCCTTTTTTGGTGGTAGCTTGAATGAATATCAAGCTTAGTGAAAAACTTGGCTCCATGAACTTCATCCAAGAGATCATCAATAACTAGGATCTGAAATTTGTCCTTGATCATCAATTTATTGAGAGACATAAAATCAAGACACATGCACTAAGTGCATTACTTATTTAACACCATGACTATTGGTGATGAGTAAGGTCTTGTACTCAGATGTATGATCCCCACCTCCAACAATTCCTAAATGACCTTTTTCTATTTCATTATTTTCTGCAAGAGGGTTTCTATAAGGATGTACATTTGGTGGTTGACTTCCTAGAATCGAGGAAATACTATGGTCATGCTCTCCACAAGAAGGGGGTAAACCCTTTTGTTTCTCAAAGACCTAGTGTTTTTTGTTGAGGACCAGGTGCAATTCTTGGTGGATTTCTTGCATCATAATTTATATAACCCATATGGAATGAAATTGGGAAATAATGCCAGTGTGGCCTTTCTTTAATAACTTCTCCATACAATAAAAGCTAACAATTTCAAGAGGGTATGCATGAATCCCTTGAAGGGTGTGTACATGACCCTCTTTAGTTAAACTCATATATAGTTTCTTGAAATCCATGGTGACATGTCCCAATGTGCATATCCATTCTACCCCCAATACTATATCACAACCACCCATATTAATGGTAAATAGATTTTTGTGAGTTGATAATTTCCCATATGTATTTTTACATTTTCATATATACCCCAACATTCAATCATACCAATGTTGAGAACACACTTTTACTACGAGGGGGGGTGAATCAGTATAATATTTGTTTTTTTACTTATTCAAACATTCATCAACCATAATAAAATAGTCACATATGATATCTATTAACTGCAGAACATGGAACAAAATATTTACATGGAAAAAATTTCAAGAGAAAACCACAAAAATTCTCTTTATAATTGTTTGCATGAAACAATCCAATGTTACAAATATTTGTAGGCACTAACCTAATAGAGACATCAATCTCCACTGGTACAAATATTGGTAGGAATCAACCTACTCTTACATATCTTTGTAGACACCATTCTGACACCAATCCCCACCGCTAAGCACCAACTTAGCAAACATCAATCTCTTTGTTTGAGCAACACCAACCTACTCTTACATATCTTCATAGACACTAATTTACTGAACACACCAATCCCCACTTCTAAGCACCAACTTAGCAAGAGTTTCCAATCTATTTGTGTGAGTTGCACCAACCTTCACCAAGTCTGCTTGCTACTTCTGCCTTCACCAGGTATGCTTGTTGCTTCTTCCTTCACTAGGTCTAATCAGTACTTATTCCTTCATTAGGTTTGCTAGCTACTTCTTCCTTTATCAGGTCTAACCAAAACTTGAATTTCCAAATGGTAACTTTCCCAAAGCTTGTTGTTTTGGGTCTCTTCCCAAGAACGAACTTGTACAACATGCCACATATACAATTTTGCAAATATTATTATCAAATTTTTACTTGAGGTACTTTTGTATCTTTCCTCTATTCTGTAAAAATTTCACATTCTGAAGAGTCCTAGAAAATAATTTATAGTGAAAATTCCAAATTTACCTGTTTGAAACCAATCTCAAGACCATTTACCCTACCTTCCATAGATCATATCTCACACTTTATAGTGAACCAACATCTAAATGTTTTACCTGAGGTACTTATGTATGCATCCTTTGTTCTCTAAAAATTTCACAATCTAAAGAGTCATAGAAAATAAGTTATTGTAAAAATTACAAATTGACCTATTTGAAATTGATCTCAGGACCATTCATAAACCCTAACTCTCACATAGCATATATCAAAAAGTGAAAAGAGCCAACATCTGAAATTTTTACCTAAGGTAATTCTATAGGTCTCCTTTCTTATGTAAAACTTTCACGATATGAAGAGTCCCAGAAAAGAAGTTATAGTGAAAATTTCAAACTAACCTACTTGAAACCGATTTTGGGAGAATTCAGGTACCCTAACTTCCACATAGCATATCTATGACAGTAAAGTGAACCAACATCTAAAATTTTGACCACACATACCCAAATATCTCTGCTCCATCTCCACAAAAATCCACAGTCATAAATGTCCTAGAAAGTAAGTTATCGAAAAAATGCCAAGCTGGCCTAAACTGATTTATCACAAAAGTAAGTTTCATTCTTAGATGTATTATACAATGGGTACCTAACATGGCCTTGGTTTCCAGGACCCATTCATCATTTACACCCTAGTAGTGTTCAGGGGGGATGTTGGAGATATTATACACTTACCTAATATTTATTTTCCTAGGTTGACTAGTCTATGTTGAGGGAATTCCTGGCTAGAGATATTCCCCCCTAGATAAGAATATTCTTCCCTAGATGAGGGCGCCACATCCTCTTTAGTCTTGAATCAGTTACACCTCAGTTAGAATAGTGGAGTGGAGTCTTGCATGGAAACCTTGGTATTATCACCAAGTGTTGCATGCATACATTGGTATCATCACAATGAGGGTGCACTTACCTTGGGATCATCACCAGGAAGGTTCCACACACGTGCATGCTATATTATCTCCTCTCTCCACTTATGATTAGCTAGTTAATCAATGACTACATGGCCAATTAACTAGGACTAGGTGGCAGTTCACTCCAGAGTCTATCAGTGAGTGCTCGCATCTCTCTAGATCACTACTATGGTGCATTAGTTTTCTCATGTATAGTTTATCATGCTTATTTTTACTATTTTCTCATTAGTACATACAATAATTTTTCATTCTTTCTCTCAATCTTGTTTCTCTTTCTCTTTTCTCTCTCGCAAACTTAATATAATTTTTCTACTAACTAGATTCTTTGTTTCAAGTTTCCACAAAACTTCACAAAGTAGATTTAAACTTAGATAGAGAAAGTAACAAATTTTCCTCTTAACCATTATAGATATATTATTATTTTCTTTAATATAACAATAACACTAAAATACATTCATATATATATTTTTAATACAATAAACTCAATGTAATATTTTATTTTAAATATATTAAAAATCAAACTTATAAACATGATGGTTATTTACCATATAAAATACACCAAATACAATGACATTACTATATAAAATAAACTAAATACAACGACATTATTTTTTAAATGTAATATAACATTATATAATTCTCAATTTCATATATTAATAACATTGTATTATTATCCTTTTTAAAATATGACAAACTAAGTAGAATATTTTAAAATATGACAAACTAAGTAGAATATTCTAAATTTAATAGTAAATATTTTATTAACTAGTATTTAAATATCTTTATGATATAAAAAAATAAAATAATCAAAACAACTATAAAAATAATATGTTATAATTAAATTCAATGCACCATAATATTTGGAGGTAAATTGAAAAGATGATTTTTCTTTTTAATTATTACTAAGAAGAATGGACAACACATTCTAGCTTAGATTATTTTTCTTTTTAATTATTACTGAGAAGAATGGACAACACATTCCATCATTTGTAGCATTTGTGGGTGGTTAGGAGATCAAAATTATGATATTATATTTTATATATTTGTGGAATGATCTTATATTTTATATATTCGTGGATAAGTAAAATCAAATTATGCAACTCTTTGTTAAAAGTGTAATAATCATATAAATTATATGATTCACTTGATAAGTAATATGTAAGTATTTTAGTGTATTACAATTGTAATCTTAATAATGATTTATATTAGTATTTAGTAGGTTAAAATTGTTTTGTAATTTTGAAGTAAGATTTAAGGTTATTTTTAATTCGCTGAGAGTTTGTATTTTTTTTTTAGATATATGGAAACACATTATCGAATTTTTTTTTAGAGATCGCTAGTGGCTCATCTCATGTAATATCATTTTCCTTGAATAATGGTAATACTTCAACCCACATTCAACCCAAATTTATGGATATCAACAAATGATAATTATCCTTATTGTGGATTGGCAACTGATTTATCATATGTTTTTTCACATCCTAACAAAAGAAAGAAGAAAAAAATGGGAAAAGTTCAAACCCAAAGCTACACAGAATACAATCTTACTAGCCAGTCAACACGTTTAAAAATAAATAAATTAATTTGATGAAATGAATACACTAAAACATGCCATCTAAACTAATGGAAATATATACTATATAGCTAACCCTTTAAATTTGCATTGTTTTAGAAATCACTTCCATGGATTTATGAATCACTTCCAAAAATAAAAGGAGGTGTAGCTAACAACTATATATTTATAAATTCATCTCTATCATATTTAGGAAATTTATGATTTTATATAGGGATTTTGAATTTCGAATATTTTTTTTTTAAATAAAAAGACAAAATATATTACCTTATGCCAAAAAAAAGCGACATGTGTCAGAAGATAACAACTATTACAACCATGACAACCAAAATTGTCACATGCTCTGCTACAAGTGTGGAAACTAGAACTAGTGGTACAGTGCATGTTAAAGACACCTGTCTGAGAATTGTGAATGACATGCCACCTGTTCTGCCATGAAAAATGGAAACTAGAATAGGCATTATGAACTAGAAGTTTTTGATAAAAAATAAAAAAAATCACTAATACCAGAGGTTCTTGATAACAAGAAAGAAAAACAACTAACATCAGAAAATTAACAGTAGAAGAATTAAACATGAGGTGAACCTGGGCGTTTTTCCTGACTGACAATGAAGGAATAAGGTTGATTACAAGTCGGGAAACGACTCTTAGCGGGTCTCGCCTGAAAGCGATTTGAACAGGAAATCCATGTGGTTGCTCAGGAGGTTCCGATGGCACCTTTGTTTTGCAAGGTCCCTTCTCATCTCGAATATGATTTTGAGATGCTCTGTTGTGAGCCTACACATAGGGGACGAGGCATGGCTATCTCGGTTCTTCTGCAATGGCGCCTCGATATATTCTTGTTCATGCAAAAATTCATCCCATTGAATTGATGGATCTACTACAATGGGGTCGACTAAGTCCAACAGTCGTGGAGGGAGCTCCTCTTCTACTAGACATCTCGTTGTTGTTGGGAAATAATACCCTGCGGACTAACAAGCTAGGGTTGAACTTGTACGCAGATCATGATCTCAAAAAAGATACTTTTAACCTATCACCCCAATACTCAAACCCCTTTTTTCACACACAAACATGGAAAAGACCTACTAACCTTGTTCTATCGACGTTTGATGTAGATCCTCCGTTGCGCTTTATCCGCTTGCTCTCACTGCTCCTTCCAAAGACAATCCTGCAATCAAGACAAAACACTACGCATGCATGCTATT